>PVIH01003582.1:35812-157614 GCA_004025045.1 Sigmodon hispidus
TTTGAAATTAGAGTCTTCTCTCATACAATACATTCCAACCACAGTTGGCCCCCCCTACTCCTCCTAGGCACCCCCACCTCCCTCCCACCCCGAACTATTCCCCATCCATTTCCCTTCAGAAAAGAGCAGACTTCTAAAGAGCCGGGAGCCAGATAGGACAAAGGGATATAATAAGACAAGGTGAAAGCCTTCACACTGAAAAGGGACGAGGCAACTCAATAGGAGAAAGAGAGAGAATCTTAAGAGCAGGGAAAAGAGTCGGAGATACAGCCGCTCCCTCTGTTAGGAGTCCCACAAAGCAGCAAGCTAACAGCCATAACAAATGCTCAGAATCTGCTGTAAATCCCTGGGGCCCTTGCTGCCTCAGCGTCTGTGAGCCCATGTGAACCGTGCTGAAGTTGATTCAGTAGACCATGTCCTCCTGGTGTCCTCCATCCCATATGGCTCCTTCGATATTTCTCTCTTCTTCTGTGGGATTTCCCAGTCTCTGAGGGGAAGGACTTGATGGAGACCTCCAATTTAGACTCTCTCTATGTGTGTGTAATGTCTGGCTGTGGGGACAGAGAATTCTCAGTAGTGGAATCTCAGTAGCTGAGAGACAAATGTTCAACATCTCCAGCCATTGGGAAATGCAAATCCAGACCACTTTCAGATTTCATCTTACACCTGTCAGGATGGCTAAGGTCAACAACACATGGCAGCTCGTGCTGGTGAGGATGTGGAGCAAAGGGAATACTCTTCCATTGCTGGTGGGAGTGCAAACTTGTACAATTAATTTGGTGGTTCCTCAGAAAACTGGGACTCAATCTACCTCAAGACCCATTATACCACTCTTGAGTATCTTCCCAAAGGATGCTCCATTCTACCATAAGGACACTTGCTCAACTGTATTCATTTCTGCTTTATTCATAATGACCAGAAACTAGAAACAACCTAGATGTCCCTCAACAGAAGAATAGATAAAGAAAATATGGTACATTTATACAGTATTATTCAACTGGAGTATTAAAAAAAAAAAGCAACATTATGAAATTTGCAGGCAAATGGATACGAGAAAAAAAAAATCCTGAGTGAGGTAACCCAGACAGAGAAAGACAAATATGGTAGGTATTCATTTTTAAGTGGATATTAGCTGTTAAGTAAATGATAATCAAGCTACAATCCACAGACCCAGAGAGGCTGGGTAAAGAGGAGGGCTGGGGGTGGGGTGGGTATAGATCACCCTGAGAAGGGGAAAATGGAACACACATGGGGAAGGATCAGACTAGGGACAGGGCTAGAGGGAGAGAGTATGGGGAGAGAAGCTGGGATTGAGGGGCGTTTGGTAGTAGCATGAAAACCTAGTGCAGTGGAAACTTCCTGGAATCTATAAGGATGACCCTAGTGAGGACCCTAGCAATAGAGGATACAGTCTAAACTGGCCATCTTTAGTAGAGGTAGATGTTCATAGGGCCATCTGGAAGATGAGAAAACTGAACCTTGGCAAGGTCTGTCATCTGGACAGTGGCCTTCTTGGATGGTCCCTAGAATATGTCACTCAACCTCAAGTGATTTCAAGCCCTCTCATGCCTGTGGTCCCAGCTTTGGGCTTCCATTCAAACAAATTCCACACACTTTTGCCCAGAGAGTTTCTGGGGGGAAATGGAGAGCTAGTTGAAACTATGTAGAACTGTGCATCCAGGGACATCCCAGAATCCACTGCAGAAGGCTGGGAGGGCTGCAGAGAGGGCCATGAGCAGGGCCATGCTGGTCTTGTTTGCAGCCTTGGGGGTGAAGATACAGAGGAATGTCAGCTATGAGGGAGGAAGGGAGAGCAGGCCCAGGCAGTGCAGGGGCCTCTGGGGAGAAGCTGAGGGGAGGGGCCTTGGCAGCTTGGCCTAGATGGCCAACCCAGGTGATACCCTGATCCATTCATCATGCAGCCAGGATCCCAAATGAGCCCTGAAGAACAGGGCCCCCATAGGCATCAACTGCCTGGTAATATTTCATGCCTCCAAACCTCAAGCTCTGCTGAGCTAGGGACCCCAGCCCAGTCACTCTCTGGAATTACAACCCCCAGCATGACAGTCCCCAGCTACAGTCTCAATTTCTTTCTTCTGCACACCTCCCACCGCCACCATGCTACATCATGGTGAAAGGCACAGGCAGTATAAAAGGGTGATCTGAGAAGTCCGAACCACCAATGGTAGAATGAACAGCATGCCCACTTCCTGGTGCATACCTGGACTTTCTCCATCATTACCTCTCCCTGCTGCCCTCTCCCACCTGGCCATCTTCCCCTCACCATGACCTTGGTGCTATAAGAGCTTTGAATAGAGAGGAATCCAGCCTCTGTAGATTGGGTGTCCCTAAGAGTACATAGCTCAGCAGCTAGTGACTGGCTCTCTAGAATCCCTTGACTTAAGGGCGGAGGTGGGCTTAGTTGCAGAGTGCTTGCCCAGTATGCTCAAGGCCCTGGGTTCTATTCTCAACCAGACTCTGGCTTGGAACTAGCTCTTCTACATGGTGTGGCTTTGACTATAGTTTGTGGACTGCCTGAGCCCAGCACAGACTGGAGTGCTCAGTTCATTCTGGTCCATTGTCTTTTCCTTCTCTCTTCTCTCCTCCCTTAGAAAGATGTATGTGTCGCCCCTCCTCAGGGAACTGAGCCAAGGCAGGAGTCACATGCAAGGAGATACAGAGTCAAGACCAAGTCCCAGACCAGTCCCATTCCAAACCTGCACCCCCTCTGTAAGGCCACCACGGCCTTCAGCAATCACGCGCAGCCCTAGTATATTCTCTGTCATTCATCTGACCAAGACTCTAGGGCTGAGACCTTGATGAATGAAAGAGTTGTTCATCTTATCTAGGTCAAGCCAGTGGTGATAGTGGTGATGGTGGTGGTGATGGTGATGATGGTGATGGTGGTGGTGATAATGGTGATGATGATGGTGGTAGTGATGGTGGTGATGGTGGTGATGGTGGTGGTGATGGTGATGGTGGTGGTGATAATGGTGATGATGATGGTGGTGATGGTGGTAATAGTGGTAGTGATGGTGGTTATGATGGTGATGACAGTGGAAGGAACAGAAAGTAGTGTTGATGGTGGTGGTTGTAATAATGATTGTGGTGGTGTAACAGTGAATGAATGGGAGGTTGACTGTATAGATAGATGAATGATGAGTGTATGGATGGGAAAAGGGATGGTTGGAGAGAGGATGGATGGATGGGTGGATGGATGGATGTCTTGGAAGGTAAGTGGACAAATAGGAAGTTAGATGAATTGAAAGATGTATTTATAGATAAATGAATAGATGACAGAACTATAAGAGGATGGATAAATGAATATATAGCAGGGTATATGGATAATGGGAGGATGGAAGACGGATGGTAGGAAGATAGAAGAATAGGTAGGTGGACAGATGGATGGGAAGATGAGTAGATATGTGGATGGGTATATGAGAGGTTCACTGGAGGAAGGAAGGAAGGAAAGAAGGAAGGAGGAGGAGGGAGCTGTGTAGTTGGATGGGTAGGTAGATGGTTAAGCTGAACTGGTAACTGAATCTCCAGCTCCCAAATAGAAATCTGTGCACTGTGGCATGTCCCTAAAATCCCAGCTCTGCTAAGGCAGAAGCAGGAAGATTTCAGGGCTTGCCTCCCAGACAGATGAGCCAAAATGGTAAGCTCCAGGCTCAGGGAGAGACCCTGCTCAAAAGGAAGGTACTGTGGAGTGAGCCATGAAGACAAAGGCGCTTGCCGCCAAGCCTGGCCACCTGAATCTGATCCCCAGGACCCACACGGGGGTGGGGGGAGAGAACCGGCTCTTGCACGTTGTTCTCTGATCTCCTCCGGTAAACTGTGGCACATGGCACACACAGACCGACACACTCATGCTGACACACTCAGTAAACAAATGTAAAAAGTACTAACAAGTGAAGAGTAATAGAGGAAGACTGTGGCATTGGCCTCTGGCCTCCACATGCACCCACACACATACGTGCATACATATGAACATGCACACATGTATACCATACACATGTACATACACAGGAAACCGTGACTATAGTCCAGGTGTACAGGGTCGTCATCCTTGTACTGACTGTCACAGGTGGTGTGATCTTCCAAATAAGGCTCCTCCTCTATGAACCTCCGTTTCCCTGAGTGTGCAGTGGAGGTGAGAATGCACACATCTAAGGTTGACACGGTAGTGTAGGGAGTCTTATTGGAAGCCCCTGGTGCTCCCTGTGGCCTTCTGTCCCTGTACTCTGTAGGAATACGCCTAGAACAGCCTTTGCAGGCAGGCAGTCCCCTTAGGCACCTCACCCTATGCTCACCAAGTACCCTTTCCTCTGTCTAGGCTATGTTCATGGTGTCTACACAGTCCCCCGTGTCCCACTTCAGGTCTGCCAGCCCTTCACCCATCCGCAAGGGTCACAGGACTCCCAAGGGACCTCCAGGTGTGCAACCCTGAGACTCCTCCCCAAGGTTCTGCCTGCTGCTGGTAAGACATGGGACTGGGTATGAAGGCAGCAAGGGCTGGGCCTCGAGTCTTTAAATATTTGCTTTTTTACAGAACAACATTCTTCTGGATCTTCATCCATTTGTATAGAATTAGTCAGCATCTGGCCCCAGCTGCCAAAAGAGGACTCTAGGGTGGCAGGGTGTGGCACTACACTCATGCACACACATGTACGCATGTGCACACACACACACACACACTCAGCAGGCAACCTTCATGCCAGCTCTGACCTCTGACCTCTGTGTCTGGACAAGCCTAGAGACTTCAGGGAAGAGCTACAAGAAAAGTCATTTAACCCTCTGGTGAGAGTTCCAGAAAAGTCCATGGAGATTACAAAAGAGTCAAGTTCAAGCTCCAGCATTGCTCTCTGATCTTGGACAAGCTGTTTCTTCTGTAGGAATGCAAGTGTAAGTGACTGGCAAGTGAGCCACGCTGCCTGAGTTTATGTTGACTGGACCAGAAAACACCTGCAGGTAACTCACTTAGTAGCTGGAGGAACGTTACTCCTGCTTTCTAGACCTTGGTATCCACACTTGTACAATGGGCAGGTTGGAACACGGCTTCTGACATTCCTCCCATGCCTCCCATGCACGTGTTGCAGCGACAAAAATCATGCTGGCTTGCTACTAAAAAGTGAAGGGGATGGCGTTCTTGAGGAGGCTGTGCCTAAGCAAAAGAAATGCCCATCCAAGAGTGAAATACTCCTGTATGGTAAAGACTGAAATGCAAGGCAGCCTATGCTAATTCTCTTTTACCTCCATGGATGTGGCCTGATCGTATTAACCCTTTACCACCATTGTTTCCATGACTCAAAAGTGGTAATAAGCCTAGCTTCTTCATAGGTTGTGTAAGTATTAGGGAGAGGGTTTCTCCAGAAACCACCCTCATTCATTCACTTATGCAAAGCCATTAAAACCTAGGGTGTCGCTCTAAAGGGGCACAGCAGGAGCTCAGCCCGTGAGGACCTGGTTTATTAGTGTCTCACATTTCAGGGAGAGACAGGAGAAGGCAATAAATTAAAATCAAGGCACAGGAAGATGTGACAGAGTGCTCTGCAGGGTCTCTGGGAAAGCTGACTGCAGGAGCTAACTCCTCCGGTAAGTGTGGCTATATAAGGACCAAGGAGAAATGCACCAAACAGAGAGAGTCTGTGCAAAGGTCCTGAGGCAGAGATTAGCTTGGGAGAGGTAGGAAGAAAAATTATCAGGGTGCTGCAACTTGTGGACAGTGAGTTACAAGGTGGCATTGTGAGGGGGCTAGCAATAGACACCTGCCAGCAAACCTAACCCCAAACTCCATTCCCAAGATCCACACTGTGGGAGGAGAGAACCAGATCCCACAGATTGCCCTCTGACCTCACATGCATGCCATTGAATATTGCATGCACAAGAGCACACACACACACACACACACACACACACACACACACACACGTGTAATTAATTTAAAAAAAATGAATAAATTTTAGGTGTGTTTTAAGAAAGAAAAAACCAAACCACTATGGGGTGAAGCCAAGCCCTTAGAAGTTCCCCTGCCCCCTGCCCCAGGGACAAAGGGTCCATGGGAGGATCAGGGCCTCCTGGGAGGCTCTCAGGCTGGGGGTCAGTTTCTGGAAGCACTCATGCTGTGAATGGGGATTAGGCAGGCTGTGCTGCAGGGCTGCGGGCTGCAGGCTCGGCTGGGATTAGGGTAAACTTCTGAAGCACAAAGCCAGACTCGTCTCACCACGCCCTGGCTGCTGCCCCGGAAAAGCCCTCAGCTGACCCTAACTCCGGGCAGTTGCCAAGCCTTTGTCTCTTCCTGCCCATCTTCTGAAAGGGCTAGACACCAGGGAGGGGAGAGTACAGGCAAAGGGATCTCAATGTGGCCACTCTTAGTCTGCCCTTCTCACCTCTGACCCTGCCAGAGTCTTTCAGGCCAGTAGGTGCCTCACCAACAAATGTGCCCCAGCCAGCTGGGCGTTCACCAGGTTCCACACAGCGTATTCCTTTAGCTTGCTACTAAGGACTCATGTACAAAATGCAATCACAAACACGAGTTTTCATTCATGTAAGCAGTCCCCACAACCTCCCTCTGTCCATCCTGGCCACTGTCTAAGGATGACCTCCATCCTGATTTTTTGCACTGTAGACTTTACTGAGCTCCAGCTGTGTGCAAATGCAACCTCTTCTTCCCTTGACTTTGTAAATTTTGGCCATGTTGTTGCCTGCAGGAACATTTCATTCCTTTTCACTGCTATTTAGTATTTCATCCGCAGGACCACATCCCCATCCACATTTAACATTGGAGCAGTTTCCTCCAATACAAGGTTATTTGTGGAAGTGTAATAAATGGTCCCTAGCTTCCCAGCTCAAAATGACAATCAGCATTTGTCCTTGTCTCTCTGGTCAGGATCCTAAAGAACACAGGCTGAGCATGGTTCTTCCTCCCTAGGCTTACAGACAGAATGGCAGCCACAGCTACAGTCAAGAAAGGCCTGATTGGGACAGAGATATCTGCTCCCAAGATCTTTCCCACTGCTGTGGGGGTTGATAGGAGGCCTCCTAAATAACTGCCTGAGTAATCCAACAGATTTCTCCAAAACAAGGGATAGAAAAGATCAAGGCCTCTGGTGACCTGTCTCTGGTGTCCCAAAGGTTGTTCCCACTGTATCCCAGACACAAGGAGTCTGTCCCCAGTGCCTTCCCAAAGTCGGAAGGGCAATTTTCTCATGAGCACATGACAGAGCATGCCATCAAACCACCCTGTGTATATAAAGTTTGATGTGCTGGGTCTGAGAAAAGTGTGTATCCTCGCTTATCCACGTCATCCCAGTGGCCCTGCAGCTGCTACAATCTACACTGGTCCTTGAGACACCCCTTCTCAAGCCCCAAGGTCCTGCATGTGGGACCACAGTCACGTCATCCTTGTTGTCTCTTCTCAATACAGAATTCTCCCCGAGAAGCCCCCTTCCCCAGTTGCCAATCCTAGATCCCTTAGAGTGACATGCAGATGTGACTCTACCAAGTGGAGCTACCTTCCTGGCAGACTCCACCTTGCTGGATATGGCCGACCCGACACCTGGGTCACCTTATCTGCTGTGGCACCCTGGGTATGCAGGGCCCAGACTCCCCTTGTGTCCTATTGGAATTCTGATGCTAGCCTGACCTCTCTAAAGCTGGCTTCTTTTTTTCAGGAAACCCAGACAGCTCAGTGGCTGGACTGTGCCATGGAGCCAGCCTGTAGCAAAGGTTGGGTAGCAAAGGCTAGCCCCTAACATGATGACAGCTTTTGCCCTACCAAACACCGGAACAGCCAGAGCTAAATCCCCCACGTAGGGCTGGGGTGTGAGGATGAAACCCAGGAAGGGGCATCCAGACCCCTAAGGCAGTGGGAACAAGGGTTGTAGGGCATCTGCTGCTGGAGGGAGGGATGGGCCCATGGGTGTTAGAACCAACCAATGCTTGGCTATCTGTTTGTAAGAAATAATCTGATCTGCATTGTGTTGTTCAGTGAGAGGGGCATATTCTTCGGTGACTTCTGGGTTCTTCTCAAATTCTTAGAGTCCCTGCCTGACCATGGGACCCACTGAGACTGCCTACACCAAGTGAAATAGAATCAACCCCTGCCTTGCTGTGTGATTTGAACAGGGCAGTTTGCCTACTGCTTGAACTTCCCAGGTAGGGGGGCTGGAGAGATGGCTCAGTGGTTAAGAGCACTGAATGTTCTTCCAGAAGACCTGGGTTCAATTCCCTGCACCCACATGGTAGCTCACAGCTGTCTATAATTCCATTTCCAGGGAACCTGACACCCATGGCAAAACACTAAAGCACATAAAATAAAAAATAAATGAAAATTTTTTAAAAAATTCCCAGATAGATAAGATGAGACCTTCATGGTCTCCTAGAGAAATGCATCCTGCCTCAGGGCTGGGCCTGTGACCTTCCTCAGAGGAGATGAGTATCATCACTGTCCCCAGCTGTCTCTCTGCCTCCATCTCTCTTCCTCCCCCAGCTCTAGTTCTGATGGGGGCAGAACTCTGCGTGTTTCTCTCCTACCACCCTGTCTTGTCACCCAGCTGCCTGTAGAGACTGACCGTGGGAACTCAGCCAGCCTCATCACAGGTGCCACCAGGCAACAGAGCAGCTGCAGCTGCAGAGTGAGCCCCTCTGTCCACCATTGCTGCCAATCTCTGGGTCACTATGGCAACAGGCACCATACCAGACTTGTGTGGATCCACCAGCAAGCTGGAGAAAGGCATCTGTTTTCCCTTCTAGGTGAAGGTGCTAAGGATCTAGATAGATCATAATTGGTCAGGGTCACATGATGGGACCTGCGTGTGCACACCCACAGCTACCATCCCTCTTGTCCCTGAAGCTTGACAGGATGTCACTTCATCCCTTCCTCACACCCATAAGGAAAGAGTGAATGGCTGACATTTGACAGAGGAGGAGGACCTGTAAAGTGGAGCTGAGTGCCCACAGCCACTAGGAGCCACGGTGACGGTGTGACAGCTTCTGGGTCAGCACGGCCCAAGCCACAGCACACAGTTACAGCCTCAGGGCTCTGAGACTGGATGGGGCCCACCATTGCCTCCAGCACCCCAAGTCTTGAAACTTGACTGGGACCCCTCACATCTACTGACCTAGTGTTCCCCTACCTGGCCTCTGGGGCACCCAATGCCCAAGTGGCCTCCGCCCTCGGGTTCCCAGGCCCCCTGGCTCGTCTCCTTTACTCCTTTTACTCTGAGCCAAGCAGGTTAAAAACATGCCAAAAATGAGCTGCCTCTCGCTTTAGTGCACTCGGATAATGTGTGGCAAAGAAGGCTGCATTAATCGCCCGGGACCCACATTTTTCAGTGACATTAATCTCTAGCCGGAAAAGCCTCTCTGGACGGCTCTTTTCTGTGTGAAGGCACTTAGCACTGGCCAGGAGCAGAAAAGGCCTGCCTGGAATTCCTCTGACACACGGCACCACACCCACCAGCCTGGCCCAGCCCAGCAGCTTCCCTGCCTGTGGCTTTAGTTGGAAGAATGCCTGCAAAGGACACAGGGATGGGGAGAGCAGGGTGCCCAGGTATCCAGTGCGCTGACGTGCACAAATGAAGAGGAGCAAACTGGATTCTAGTGTGCATGGTATCCCCATATATGTCTGTTCCCTGGGAAATGGGTGTGTCTTTGTGCAACGGGACACACACATACCAGTGATCCTGAGATACTGTGTGCATGTGTGTGCACCATGGGGTATGTGTGTGTGTGTGTGTGTGTGTTTGGAAATGGTCTGTGTAGTGTCCCTGTGCATGTGGGAGCAAGACGCTGGAAGAAGACATGTGTAGGCACACCAGTGACTGTGAGCCAAGCAGAATGTACCTGAGTGTGCACAGAGGTGGAAGGCAGTAGCCTGGCCTGGGCGTGGCCAGCAGAATCTCACATACTTACGTTTGGGTCACTTTGCCTACAGGCTAGGTGACACGAGACAGTTATGAACGAGAACATTGTGGACACAGCACTGAGGGCATGGCCCCTGTAACTCCATACTCAGCTTCCTCTTGATGGCTTGCCATTGATCATGGTGTGTGATGTGTCTCCTCACACCAGGGAAATCTCATCCAGAGAGCATACCACTGAGGAGGAGAGGATCCGTCCCCATCCAACCAGACTCCATGCATGCTTATTTTCCTGTATATCAATATTTCTATGGGCACCCCAAAGTCACCTGCAAATGGTATGGCACAGCAAAAGGTTAGAACAGAGAAGCGGGGGGGGGGGGGGGGGGGGGGGGGGGGGGGCGCTTGAAGTACTGCAGTGTTGTCTCCCCAATAGATAATAGCTCTTTCTGGTACAAAGTACTACAATTCTACAAAATGAAAACTACTAACTACTTAATGGCTTACACAGTCACAGATGTGGTCATGAGCTGCAGTGAAATCCACAACCCAGAGCTGCAGGAACAGTGGTCAAGGAGGGTGTGAGTATGAAAAATGCCAGCTGGGCTGGAGAAGAAATCTTATATTAGTGCCACAGGTCTGTGTGTCCTTAGGCAAGTGGCTTAACCTCTCTGGGTCTCAGTGTGTTCACTGTAAAATGGGGACTCTGCTGTCACCAACCCTGGGTTTTGTAATATGGATTAAACACCCACAGGGGAATGTAAAATCCAAGGACTCTTGCTAATTCATATGCAAAATGCTTGGCAAAGTGCCTGACACCACTAATTCCTTTTTTAATACTTGTCTGGAGAGAAACTTAGTCCCCAAGGACAAGGAACCAGGGGCTGTCCTCTACAGAGGAATACTGGGTTTAGCGGTGTTCCCCATCCTGAGAGAATGGGAGAAGACATAGCAGATACCTCAGTTTACCCTTCTGTGCACCTTGGGTAATCCTCCCTGGCTCCCAAGTCTCCAAGAAGAAGGCAAGAACATGCCTATGTCTGAACCAGAGGACGACCCTCACAGTAGAGTTCAGGGTACAGTTACATCTTTGGTAGCTCTATTGAGCTAACTATGTCTGTCCACACATCATGGCTTTAGCTCATACTATTCCTGCAGTCTTGAGTATGCCCAGCCTAGTCTAAAGATGGTCTTGCTCAGGCCACACAGCTAGAAAGTGTTTATGTGTTCTACCCCATGGGAGTCCCATGGTCAGGGCAGAAGGGCCTTCACCAACTTCCAGCCCACGAGGGTGTGGGTTTGGATAAGTGGGGAATGTCTCACAGATATGCAGGTACAGAGGCCCTACCTCGGGAGGCAAGTCTGCACACTCATGTGTCACAAAGGGAAAGTGAGTCCGCTGGAGAGGGGCTGGCCACAGATACCTCAGTCCCTCAGAACATCAGGAACCACAGAAATGCATCTGAATGTTAAACAGGGCACTGGGGGGGGGGCAAGGGGGAGAGACGACATGAAAGCAACCAAATGTCAGTCTAAGGCAGTGGCTTTCAACCTTCCTAATGCTGTGCTGACCCTCAACCATAAAATTATTTCATTGCTACTTCATAACTGTAATTTTGCTACTGTTATGAATCATAATGTAAATATCTGATATGCAACCCCAAAGGATTGTGATGTACAGGTTGAGAACCACTGTTCTAAGGAGATGAGTCTAGTTGGTCTACAAAGCTCAGATCAGAGCAGAGAGAACTCTAGAAGGAGGAGGTTGTTAAGAAGAAACCACATCAACCAGGCAAGAAGGGACAACCGCCTGGGCCAGGCAATGGTCAGGTATGAAGTGGGTGGATGAGCGGATAATATGGTGCTGGGCATGATGCAAGCCTGTTATCCAAGCTTTTAAAAGGTACAGGCAGGAGGATCAGGAGTTCAAGGTCATCCTTGGCTACATAGCAAGTGTAAAGCCAGCCTGGGCTACATGAGACCCTGTCTCAAAACATGTACAGACAAAGAGAAGGGGGGAGAAAGTAGATAGATAGATAGATAGATAGATAGATAGATAGATAGATAGATGGTAGATGAGAAGGTGCTGGGAATTCCCCTTGGTCCCTTAACTGGTGACACACAGAAGACCTTTCTACTCCCAATGTCACAAGATAGGGGCAGAATGTGGAGACTCAACGCTCAGTTGGAGTCCATCCACTGATTCCTGTATACCCAGGGGGACCTGCAGTGAGTGACCCACTCATGAGTTGGAGAATGGAGTATGGCTGCCCAGTTAGCATGAGCAGATTGGTGCAGCCCTGATGGCCTACATTTCCAGACCTGCCACAGAGTGTGCCTGTGCATACCCCATGCAGCCCTCAAAGAAGGTAGAAAAGATGAAGAAGCAGAGGGCCTGATGCAGCTGCCCAGAGCCTCTCAGCAAACACGAGGATGCTGAGTCCTCAACCCCAGGTATCATCCCAGCTCCAGAACTCAAGTCTCTAGCTGAGCAGCAGACAGGACGGAGGATAATGAAGGAGGACCAGGGGATTGGAGGGACTTGGGAGCATGACTTTGGACTTGGACTTTTCAAGCCAAGAAAAGCAAGTTCTAGAAGGCAGTGGTCTTCAAGATCTACAATAGAGGCCACCTTACACAGTGTGTGGAAGGCAGAGGTCTCCAGGGACCACAAGTCACAAGGAAAGCCCGAGTTCAAACCAAGAGGATACCAGGTACCACACAAGGACTTGAGGCAAGAAGACACATTCCAGATCCTTCTCTGTTCCCAAAGGGCCCTGTCCCAAGCTCAGGCTTCCTGACTTCGGCACTCAGCTTTCCTGCTCAGTCCCACTGACCAAGCCATGCGAAACACCGTGAAGCCAGATTCAGGAGAGAGAGAGAGAGAGAGAGAGAGAGAGAGAGAGAGAGAGTGTATGGGGGAGTCCCCTCTGGGAATAAGAACTCCAGTCAGCTCCCAGACAGCCAACACACCAAGGCAGCCAGATGGCACCACAGAGACCCCTGTTCCTAGTAGTTTCCTCCCTGGCTGCCAAGTAACATCAAGGGATGTTTTTACTGAGGGACAGGGCTTTGGGAGCTGACCCATAAGGCAGTACCAGCCATCCATCACCTGGGAGGAAGCCATGCTAGTGGGTAACTGGACCCTCTGCTCGGTGGCCCACATACCCTCTGTCTTTCATCTCTGTCCAGCCAGCTGCGTGGGCTTTCAGTGCCCCGTCATTAACTCTGGCCCCGGGAGCCAGTCAGGCGCAGGGCCTGGAGGCATCAGAGCATGGATCCTTCAGAGTGGGCAAGGGTGTGTGCAGCTGTGCAATGCTGTGTCAAGCCAGCATGTGTTTCCCACCAACATGTCACTGTGGCCTACACATACATGTGTGGGACAGAACAGAACACCAGTGAGAATTTGGACAGCCCCTGGTTTAGGTTCAGCCCCACCCTGTCCAGCAGGGTCATCGAGGGAAGTCACACAATGAGCCCTGTGTCTTCACCTGCAATTTGAGGATGGACATAGTGGTCTTAACTCCTACTCGATCTAGTGAGGATCAAGTGATGCCATTCATGCAGAAGTTTCTAGAACTCAAACTCAGTACATGTTTAATCAACATACTTGCTAATCTCATTATACATGGCAGGGAGCATGGATAGCAGAATTCTAACAGAGGTCCCTGGTGGTTTCCTGTTTGTTTGTTTAGCCCACAGTATAGCCCAGGGTGGCTCAGAACTTTCTAATCTTAGCCTATGGAATGCTGGGATTTGCAGGTCTACACCAACACACCTGGCTATACAAACCCTTTAAAAGTGAGGTGTAAGAAGCTGGAGAGTGTGCTCGCCTTGGCAGCGCATATACTAAAATTGGAACAATACAGAGATTAATATGGCCCCTGTACAAGGATGACATGCAAATTGATGAAGCGTTCCATATTTTTGGTCCTGAGTCCAATTCTCAGCAATCACATGGTGGCTCACAATCATCTATGATGACATCTGTTACCCTCTTCTGTATATATAATAAATAAATAAAACTAAAAAAAAAAAAAAAAAAGCTGGAGAGATGGTTTACCAGTTAAGAGCACTGGCTGTTCTTCCAGAGGACCTGGGTTCAATTCCTAGCACCCACATGGCAGCTAACAACTGTCTGTAACTCCAGTTCCAGGGAATCTGACACCTTTACACCAATGCACATAAAATAAATTTAAATGAATTATTTTTAAGTGAGTTTCAAAGTTGGGAAGGTGGTTCTGTCAGCAAAGCATGACATCAACCTCAGCATCGCATCTAAATGCTGAGGATTAAAAATCAGTTTCATGAGCTAGAGAGATGGCTCCTTGGTTAAGAGCACTGGTTGCTCTTCCAGAGGATCCAGGTTCAATTTCCAGTACCCACATGACAGCTTACAACTGTCTGTAACTCCAGTTCTAGGGGATCTGTCACCCTCACAGAGCTAGATATACATACAAGAAAAACACAATGCACTTCTAAATAAACCTTTAAAAAAATCAGTTTCACCAAGTCAATTGAATCAAAAAGATTTTGTGTTTTTCAGCTACTGTTACAATTAGAAAACTCTGTGTATCTTTATTCCCATCGAGTCTTCCTTTATGGCCCTATATATTAGCCATTGAGACAAGATCTCTTGGTTGAACCCAGAGCCCCATTGACAAGGATAGTCTGCCTACCCAGCCTGCTCCAAGCAGTCCCTCTTTACCATCATCACTGGAGCTAGAAGCATGCCGTGAAGCCCATCTGCATTACATGGGTGCTGGAAATCAAAACCCTGGTCCTCATGTTTGCAGGCAAGCATTTTAACCACTGAGCAATCTCCACAGACCTCCTGCTCATTTTCAATTAGAGGCACATTCCTTTATCCTAGCACTTGGAAAGTAAAAGCAGGAAGATCAGGAGTTCAAGGTCAGCCTTGACTACATGGTAAGTTTGAGGTAAGCCTTGGTTATAATGAGACACTGTGTGTATGTGTTATTCATATTTACATGTGATATGTGAATAAAATATATAAGTAAACAATTTCTTAATTAATCTAGGCTTTTAGGAATGGCATACAAACATGATTTCAAATTCAAACATGATTTAAAAGACAGATTTCAGGGACTTGGGAGATGGCTCAGTCAGTAGTACTTGCTGCAGAAGCATTAAGGACTCAAGTCTGGATCCCCAGAGCCAAGTGCAGCCACATACATCTCAACCTCAAGACTGAAGGAGTAGAGGGTCCCAGAGACTTGCTGCACAGCCCATCTAGCCCAACAGTGAGACCTAGGGAGAGGAAAAACTAAATGATAATGGAGGAAGATGCCCATTGTGGACCTCTGTGCCTTCACACACAGAGAGAAAAGCAAACATGCCCCCACATGCATATATGTGCATACATACATTTAAAATAGGGAGAATTAGCTGGGCGGTGGTGATGCATGCCTTTAAACTCAACACTCAGGAGGCAGAGGCAGGCATAGCTTTGTGAGTTTGAGGCCAGCCTGGTCTATAGAGTAAGTTTCAGGACAGTGAGGGATACACAGAGAAACCCTGTCTCAAAAATACCAAAAAGTAAATAAATAAAAAGGAAAGAGAGAGAGGGAGGGAGGGAGGGAGGGAGGGAGGGGAGTGTGGTAAAGACACTCAGCCAGTGCATGAGTCTATGGCATCTATATGCACTTTCACAGATCCATATGCCTACACACACACACACACACACAGAGGAAAAAATAATTTTGAAAGCTGCCATCTCCCTCCATCACCCAGACACTGTGTCCCTGGCCATCTGGTTCATCACTCCAGTTAGAGCCCTCTTTCCACTGCACCAGACATTCACTCTGATTTATCTCAGATAGATGGACAGTTGACAAATATGTCCGAGCCATCTCCTTAGCCCCTCAAATTCTTATTTATTCTGAAATGAATTGCTTCTCCATAACCATTTATTATTTTGTGGACTTATGTCTCTTCTCTAGATTAGACGATAGATCTTATCTTTATCCTTTCCATATAACCTTTATCACTGTGCTTAGTGACACACACCTGTAATCCCAGCATTTGGGAAGCAGAGGCAAGAGGATCACAAGTTCAAGACCAGCCATGACCAAAGTGAAACCTTGTCTTAGAAACAGATAAATAAGGGCTGGGGAAATAGTTCATCAGGTAAATATATGAGGCACACAAGGCTGGCAAGCCGAGTTTAATGCCCAGAACCTACATAAAAGGCCAGATGTGGTGGTTGTACATCTGTGATCCCAGCACTCCTTGACATAGGTGACAAGACAGTCACCCAGAAACTAGAAGTCCAGCCTAGAGTACAATGGTCCAGCTTAGAGACATGAGCTTTCCTCCGTAGATGTTGACAGGCATCAGGCGACTCTCCATTTTCTGACATCTGTGTTGAGTACCTTCTTGGAGTGCTTTGATTTGTGATAGGCTCTCATGTAGTCCTATCTGGGCTCTAACTCATTATGGAGCAGAGGCTGACCTTGAACTCCTGATCCTCCCAAGTGCTGACACTATAGGAATGCACTGCCACATTCAGTTTGCACACTGCCAGAGATGGCACTCTGAGCTTTGTGCACGTTGGGCGATGCACAAGAGTGACACACGGACACACCAAGGTCTCCCCCATTTCTTCCATTTCCACAGTTGCCATTGCCCCTAACCAGACCCACCCTAGTTCCTGTTCCAGAGACAAACCAGACATATAGTGGCACACAACCTGCAATTCTAGCATTTGGGAGGCTTATACAGGTCAACTGCCTCCAAGTTGAGGTAAGTGTGGGCTACAGAGGTGGTCCCTGTCTCCCCACATATAAAATAACAGGATGAATGGACCTGGTTCTGGCATCTGGCCTTCATCCTCTGGGTCCCTTTCTCTTCTCCTAGCTCTTCCAGAAGACATCCTAGGCTCTCACCACCCTGCCCTCTATGTCAATTTTTATGGACAACTTTGTCCATAAAACTATGTCAGCTTTGCAAAACAGACAGAAGAACCCCCTAGGTCTAGCAGAGACCTTCCCGCCAGGCTCCTCTGCTTTCCTGCTTTCTTAACTAGGGTGTCAGAATGCCACACACGGTCATGAGGTGTGTTGGGGTGAAACTGTACCATAGGTCCTCAGGAACTTTACCTAGGATGGTGGGAAGTCACTGTGGGGAAGGTTCCCGCCCTTCCTCGGGAGCAGCCTGGCTGGGCCCCCATGTGATGTCATCTCTGCCACTGGCAGGGAGTGGGACAAGGGGCCCCACCTGTTCCCGATAAGCTCTCTAATCCCACTCGTAATTACTCTTTATTAACAGAGGCCTCATCACACGCCGGTGGGAGGGCGTTGGGAATGAAGACGCCAAGATCAGAAACTTGTCACATTTTCCAAAGAGCTTATTTGCCACGACCAAAATAACCTTTCCCAGGAAGGCTGAGTGTCTGACTCACCCTTTCCGGTGCCCTAGGACTGTCCCCAAATCTGGTGGTGATCCCCCACCAGGCACCTGAGGCCCATTTATTTCTGTTCATTCAGACCCTTCCTGGGAGCAGAGCTTACACGAAGTTTTCAGCCAGGCTTTTGCCAACAGTGGTGACTGACCTGTGTTCCCACCCTGGGTTCACTGTCTAAAATGAAGGTGCTCCAATTGCACCACCAAAGACTTCTGAGAGTCACCCCAGAGAAAATGGGGGGCTGACAGAAGGAGGTCTCTAAATGAAAAGCAAGTAGGCCCTTGTCTTGAAGCACTGAGGAGAACTGTGTGCCCAAAGCAAAGGTCTGAGGTGGGTAGTATGAACATGGGTCTGGAAGGGTGGACAGGGCCCAAGTCACATAAAAAAAATTCCTCTTGTAGGTATTAGGGAGTCATGGGATGCTTTAGACAGGGAGGTTGACAATATCAATGTGGGCTTTAGGAAGATCCACCTGGCTCAGTGCAGAGGTCAACCTGGAGGAAGCCGCTGTGTGCAGACAGCATTTGGAGGTGGGGTTGTACCAGCCCAGGAGAGAAAAGAGCAGTTTAAAACTTGTCAATAACAAAAACCAAGTAGGTCTGACATGAGATGATGGAGGCACAGTCCCTCTAAGCCACTGTGGCACACAGACAAGAGCAGGGGAGTCTGAGTCTGGACATGACAATGTACCTACCACCTGTCACCTAAGAGCTGTAAAGGAAGAGACAGCCAGATCCCACAGTCATGATATATGGCCAGCCTTGCCAAACAGACCAACTCCAGGTTCAGTGAGAGATATACCTAAAAACTAAGGTAAGTGGAGAAGTAATTAAGGAAGATATCCCATGTCAACCTCTGGCCTTCACATCTCATACATGGGTACATGCACTACACACACACACACACACACATATACACCACACACACATACACACTACATACACAGCAACACCAACAATTAAAAAAAGCAGGTGCTGGGAGGTGGTGGTGCATACTATTAATCTCAGCACTTGGGAGACAGAGGAAGGAGGATCTCCATGAGTTCAAGGCCAATCTGGTCTATAGAGGGAGTTCCAAGACAGCCAGGGCTACAGGGCTACACACACACACACACACACACACACACACACACACACACACACACACACCCCTGTCAGGAAAAAAAGAAAAGAAAAGAAAAACCAGAAGCCAATGGCTCCAAGGTCTGTCCACATCCCCAGCTCCCAGAACCTTCTGGTCAGCCTGGCACTGGATCTCTTCAGGCACAGGAGAACTTTTACACTTTCCCTACCCTTACAGTCAGGGAACTAGGGAAGCAGAGGCCCAGACCTAGAAATCCATGCTCCGCCCCTGGCCTGTGCCTCCCTCCTGCCTGCAGATCACCCCTAGCCTCACTCTGCTGTATTCCCTACCCAATGAGCAGCCCTGCTCTCCAGATTTCTATGTCCTTCCCGACAGCCAACCTCCATGTTTCCTGTCCACACCTATGTCTTGTGGAAAAGCTTAGTGAGCAGGTCCCCTTGCCAAGCCGCCCATTCTCTGGTGTCTGCTTCATCCTGGCACCAAGGCCTCTCTCTCTGCAGGCCAGATCTCAGTATGGCTGTCCCCTCCAGTCCTCATCAGGGTCCTGGTTGTCCCCACCTTCACACCATCTCATCTGAGCCCCCAGCTCCCACTCTCCAATCTTCTCTACTGCTTCCTCTCTCTGCTGACTCAGTCCCTGGTCCCCATCCAGGACACAGGCATCTCAACTAGCACAGGCATTGTGTGAGAGCCAGGTCAGAGCAGGGCCAGAGATGGAAACAGCACCTGTCAGACCCCTTGTCTTTTCTTAATGCTGACATTCCCCCAAGTTTACAGGATGAGCCAGGAACAGCAATAAAACCAGCTCAGAGAGGCAGGAGGGGCGGAGGCTAGTCCACAGGTGGCTTTATATCTAATCCCAACCTCTCCAGCAAGGGGGCTGGTCCTGGGCATTGGGTCCTGTGCCAAGACATCTTCCTCCTTCTCTTCTCTCCTCTTAGCAATCTGTTGTGCTTGGGAGATGAACTTACCCATAAGGCCTCCAGACCCCAGAGAGATGCATGGACTAAGCTCACTGCTCCCTGGGAACCTTGATCTGACATCTGTGCTGGGAATCATAGGTGTCTGGCATGACCCAAGAGGTGCTCTGTCCTCACCCCAGCCCTGCCAGTCACCACCAGTGGGCTCTACAAGGTACTGCAGCCTCAGTATCTGCATGATGGGTCCACAAGAGTTCTCTGTAGCTATCCATACAAAGAATGAACCACCTCTTGCCCAGAAAGATGGTCAGCAGGGGAAGATCCTTGCCACTAAGCCTGGTGACCCACATTCAGTGTCCAAAACCCACACAGTGAAAGGAGAATGTTGGCTCCCTCAGATTGTCCTCTGACTGTCACACATATACTGTGGCACAAATGTACACACACTTTAGATAGATAGATAGATAGATAGATAGATATAATGAAATTGTTTAAATTCTATACAGTTGCATAGTCAATTTGTGTAAAGGCCTTAGTAACTGCTGGGCATGGAGGTCTGTGTCTGTAACCCCACCACTTGGGATGTGGGGGCAGAAGGATGGAAAGATTGAGGCCAGACATGGTTACCTAAGGAGTTTGGGGCTGTCCTGATGTCTTAGTTGGGGTTTCTATTGCTACAATGAAACACTGTGATCAAAAGGCAGTTGGGGAGGAAAGGGTTTGACTTTAATATTGTGGTTCATCACTAAAGGAAATCAGAGCAGGAACTCAAACAAGGCAGGAACCTGGAGGCAGGAGCTGATACAGAGGCCATGGGGAGGTGCTCCTTACTGGCTTGTTCAGCCCGCTTTCTTACAGAACCTAGGACCACCAGCCCAGGTGTAGCGCCACCCACCGTGGTCTGGGCCCTCCTGCACTGATCACTAATAGAGAAAATGTCTTACAGCTGGATCTCATGGAGACATTTCCTCAGCTGAGACTCCTTCCTCTTGATGACTCTAGCTTGTACAAAGCTTATACAAAACAAGCCATTTTGGACTACATAAAACCCTGTCTCTGAATAAACAACAACAAAATACTTCAGAACAGCCTGGCAGGGAATGAGGCTCAGTAACCCTCCTTACAGTTGCAGACCTTGAACTAAGCATTGAGAGGCCTGCAGCTGGTCCCAGGCCTCTAACTCACTGTCTGAGTCTTTCCCTCACTGGGCATGAAATGAAGCAGTAAAATAAAGCACCCTAGATGAGTGTGGAGACACATGCCTGCCATCCCCAAGGAGGCTGACACAGATCACAACCACACACACACACACACACACACACACACACACACACACACACACACACCTCAAAGTGATGAAGCTTCCTTAAGAGCTGAAGAAAATCAGATCCACTTGAGGCTCTCTGTCTTCCCCCCCCTTCTCCTTCTCCTCCTCCTCCTCCCCGTCCTCCTCCTCCTCCTCCCTGTAGGCCCCTCACCCACCCTTCTACTCTGGTCCCCAGGCTTCACCTTGCCCTTCCCTCTGCCCAGCTCCATTTCTGCCTGGCTCCCTCCAGGGGAGTGCCACCTCCTCCAAAGGCTCTTACCAGTTTCCTGAGCACAGCACTTAGCCACACCCAACAGGGCAGGTCCCCTTGCTTCACAGCTGAGTCCCCAAAAACTACATGGAGCTGGTCCGAGTGGACACCCCATCAATGCAGGAGCACTAGGTTCTACAAGGCTGGAATTTGTGTCTGTGTGGGATGAAGCAAGGAACGTCTCTAGGCCTCTTCCCCTATGCCAGCTCCACTGCACACCATCACTAGGCCTGAGCCTTCTCACAGCCTGAAAAAGCACAAAGCTCCCCTATGGGCCACATGCTCTCTGCCCTCAGGGGGTCACAGACCTGAGTTAACCTCAGGCTCCAGGCCTTCCCATGATCTAACGCCCTGGCCAGCGGAGGCTTGGTATGGTCTCTGAGCTTAAGCTTTATCCCAAGCCCCAGCAGATTTTAATTCCTACATTTAAAGCTCCTCTGCCCCTTCCCAGATAAAAGGTCGCTCATCAAGAATGATGCCCTGCTTCACAGGGGCAGAAAGTCCTAGAAAGCCTGGCCTACCACATAGTCCATGCTCTCTGCCCGCCACGGCACACAGACACCGCCTCAGCCACCGTTCCAGCCCACTGCCCCACAAGAAAAGCCCATTAATTTAACCTTAATAGGATTTTCGATTCATCAGCAGCCTGAGGGAGCAGAGAGTGCTGGGTCGGGAACAGGGCATATCTGCTTGGAGAGGAAGCTTAGCCAGACACTAGCCTACATGTGCAACAAGTCTCTGCTTCCTGAAGGCCCTCAGACAAGCCACCTCCTGGCCTCAGTTTCCCCCAGAGAAAGTAGAGTAACTCAAAACTTCTAGAGGAGTAAACCAGATTGGGCAGGAACCCATCCCAGTCTCTCCTCCTGATCCCATGTGCACTCACTCCCCCAGGTAGACCTGGTACTTCAGCTCCATCCCCACATACTAAAAGCTCCACACAACCCCAGACAGAGAGAGTGACTGGGAGCCCACCGACCTTACACCTTCTGTGGGGTCCGTGTCAGGATTTCTGGAAGCTCTAGGAAGCTGAGCATCTAAAGGTTTCAAATCCAACCAAGAGGCACAGGCCAGCCAGATGAGCCCCTACTCCAGCTGAGGACAGAGTCCAGCAGCTGCTGGTGCCTGTCCTTACTCCAGGCAGATTCCTCCAGGGTCAGGAGATGCCAGACGGGAGATCATGTCTGTGTCATTCCCCGGTCATGACTTGGAACAATGCTCCCCCATGGCCTGGAAGTGTAGACCACCCCAATGTGGCAAGGAGCCCGGGGTGGGGGATGGGAGAGATCCTTCTCTTAAGGAGTGGACATGACTCTATGAACTGGGAATGGGGCACACGGGAGGCCCCCATGTCTCGTACTGGGCAGCTGCTCCCTTAATAAAAACTCATGAGCAGCCTGGACTGGCACAGGGGGAAGGACCACAGCCAGTAGTATCCATGGTTCCTGTGTGCAGTATCAATCCCAGGCCCCCTCAGAGCCCCAGCCATAAAGCACCTTAGTCCTCAGCATTGTGTGGGATGACACAGGAGAGGAGAGGGGGAGAGGAGAGGAGAGGAGCCAAGTGCAGCTTAGGTCACAGACCTCAGGTGAGTAGAGGATTGTGTCTTTTTATCAAAAAACAAGTGGCAAATGCTATTCCTCTTATTTCATAGCCTCTTGACAATGTCAGGTTGGCTACCACACACCCACACAGCGGATACCTTTCACCAAATCAAGGCAGCTGGGTCCAAAGGACTGTGGTGGGTTCGGTTTTTGGGCCCAAGAGAGTGCTGTGTGAATGCCGGGGAGGAGGCTGTAGAATGCTGTACCAGTTCCACCAAGCACACTGTGAGAAGCCTCGGCAAGAGCCTGGTGGAATTCTAGAAGAGGCTGAGGAGGAGGGCAGCCTGCCAGTTAAGGGAAGTTATGTCCTGCCCACACAGAAGATAAAAGGCAGGTAAGGACCCCTGGACCACTGCCCCAGTCTGGCCCATAAACTATTCAGACTGTCTTTGGTCTTGAGTCACATCTTTGGCTCAAATGACAAATGTCCACCTCTGCTCAAAAGCAAGAAATGGGGCCCCAACCCCAGAGGGGACACATGTTGAGATAGAAGAAAAGACCCTGTCACCATACCCAGAGTCACTGGAGATTCTGAATGCTCACTCTTGCTCTCTCCAGGTGCCCTGCATCACTGGCTCCCACAATGACAATGATTCTCAATGTTCCAGAAGAACTCCAGGCTTGATGTGTGAGCCAAGCTGGCCACATCCTCTCCATGCTTTTATTTTTATTTTTACTTATTTTTGAGACAGAATCTCTCTATGTAGCCCTGGCTGTTCTGGAACTCACTCTGTAGACAGGCTGGCCTTGAACTTACAGAGACCCCTCCTGCCTCTGCCTCCTGAGTACTAGGATTAAAGGCGTAGGCCACAACCATCTGCCTCCCCTCTGGGTTTTTAGTTCATTGAAGAAGAAATGTAGAAGGAGAGAAGGAGTTCCTGCCCTACAGGGGGCGAGTGCTCTTTATAAAATGGTTTTGTGAACCATATTTAGGATGAAAACATCTGTCCCTGGACTTTATTCAAGGAGATTTTAAGACTGGGAGAAAATTGTCATCAAGAGTATAAAATCTGCCAATCATGTGCCATCCCATCCCTCATATAACAGGGACTTATTGGAGTCACTTTCATCAGATGCCACTCCAGAACTACAACAGAAAACCAGAGCAAGGCCTTACCCTTTAGCATGCAGACCAGTAAACCGAGTACCAGCCAGAGTGACTCACCGAGGCTCTTCCAGAGGTCACATGGGGGCTGGAGGGCAGACAAAGAGTATTCAGTGCAGGTGGAGTTCCTCAGTGAAAGAGACCTCTAAGCCATCACTGTGCCGACAGCATGAAGCACCTGGTAGGTACAAAGTGCCCTCCCGTCTGGGCACCATACATATCCCTGAAAAAGAAGTGGGAGAAAGATGGAGGAGAGGGGGTGCAGCTTCATTGTTAGAACATTTGCCTAGCACCCCTAAATCTCTGAGTTTGATCCCCTTAGCTACAAATGCAAGTTTGAGGACAGCTTGGGACATATGAGACCCTGTTTCAAAAAACAAAAAGGAAGGAGGAAGGGGAAGGGGGGCGGAGGAAGGGAGGCAGAAGGAATACAGACCTACACACAGGAAGAAAGCATCCACCTGCCTAGAACACTAACTTGGCCACTGTGCTCAGTTTGCACAAGGCACACCCCAGCCACTCTCTGCATTATCCTTACAGCAAGCTTCTGATTTCTTCAAAGAACTGCAAATAGACAGTGGCTCCACCCATTAATGGCTGATTACGATTCCCTTCCACTGAGAGGCCAGCACCCTCTTATCATGCCCTGTTCCTCGGTATCTCCTGATCACCAACCACACGCCAAGGATCGAGCCAGAAGCCAGGGTAATTGCAATAGTCCAGCCAACCCTGACATCACCCCTCTCGCACCCCTGATAGCTTCACCCACCTCTGCACCCCCAAGATCCCGGCAGGACACATCTGGGCAGACTCTACGAGCTCCCCGAGAAATCTATCATCAGCAAGATGAGGCTGTGTATGGCTTTTTCCTGCTTCTTCCTCCCCAGCCAAAGGCAGGGCATATGCATGGCTGAAATCCCGTTGGTGGCCCCTGGCCAACTGGCTGCCACTTGCTTATTTGCCTTGGAACAGGAAATACATTTTTCTACTATTTACACTGCTGACCTCAGGAATAAACTCGTTACTGCCACAGCCACATTCCCACACTTCCCTGTTCATATCGGGGGACCTGGCTCATTAATGGCTCCCAGGTCCCCCAGCTTAAAAAATTAGATTGGATCAGGCATAGTTTAATCCCAGCATTCGGGAAGCAGAGGCAGGCAAATTTCTGTGAATTCAAGACCAGTCTGGTCGGTCTACATAGTGAGCTCCAGGCTAGTCAAGCTACATAGTGAGACCCTGTCTCCAAAATCAAAAATACTCTTCCCCAAAAGAAACAAGGTGGATGGCCAATCTAATGTCACCTACCTTACTACTTGATTTCAGAGATGCCATATGACTCTCCCAGCTGATCACTGACACAGAAGTGATCACACTGAGACACATCATCCACAGTTTAACAAACCCATTGCCTAAGTACACAGTTGGACTACATTTCCCAGGCTTCTTTGGAATCAGCAAGGCCAGGCCCCTGAGTTCTTGCTAATAAAGGGAGGGTTCAGGGCTGGCCTTGAATTCTCCTTTCCTGTCTCTGGATGAATGAAGAAAGTCAGAGGACTCACAGATGTAGCTTAGGGCCCTACATCACTAAAGAAATCCACATTGCATGAAAACCTTGAAATCATAGCCCTATTTCAATGGTTGGTTTCCTTTGACTAAGCCAAAACTCATGGAACTATTTGTTCATCTTACAGTTCATTATCAGACTGTAAGATGTATGAAAGCAGAAACTTGTCTCTGTCACACAGCACTGTGTCTCCTGAACTCAGCATTATGTCCCGAATACAATAGGATCTGAATTGTTGAATTGCTCCTTGGTTGGATGAATGAATGAATGAGTACAACCTTAATGTGTGCCACATGTTCCTCTCATCACTGTGGAGACACCAGAGCTCCCCACAGCCCAGACAAGCCAGACCCAAGGTAGTGGAGAGCTGAGTGGAAGGTCCATGTCCCCAAATGAGGGATAGTGTCCACCAGAGACAGGGAATAGCTTTGTGGGAGGAGAGACAGGCTTGGGATAGAGTGAGCTCTAGGCTGGGAGGCTGGAGTCCTCTGCTCTAGGACCAGTTCATCCCTCTGAGTCAAAGCAAGACTTGGGTAAGAAATGCCTCCTCCTCTGGGGCCTCAGTTTCCCCTTCAGCCAAAAAATGACAATGGTTTGAATGTTTCATAGTGGCCAGCCCCTGTCCTGTGTTAGTCATTGTTGGTGATGCCATGATTAAAGGCCTGACATGAACACCCTGAATCCAGAAGAATATGCTCTGTAGCAGGTTTCAGAGGGTCTGGTTTATCCTGGTGGGGCCCTGAAGGGGCCAGGAAGCAGAGGCAAGGCAGTTGCCTGCACCCCTACCATCACCTTTAATTCCATCTGGTCCACAGGCCTTAGGATGGTGCCACCCACAGCCTGAGCAAGTCTTTCCCGCTCAGTTAATCCTCTGGAACAGCTCTCACAGACACACCCAAGGCAGCTTCCCATCTCCTAGGTGATTCTGAATCAGGTCAAGCTGACAATGATGATGAGCCATTACATACAGCCCCCAAATGGCCACAGGAGCCTCAGCACATAAAGCAGATAGGGGCAGAGGGAGTAAAGGGGCTCTCATCGGGGCTGACCCCCAGCCATTTCCTCAGTCAACTTCTTTCCAGATCATTATACTCCAATCTCTTGTCCAGCCAACTTCCCCAACTCCTAGCTTACCAAGAAACTATTAGAAAATCCTATCAAACATCCAGCTTCCATTTGCACACCTCCAGTGATAGAGAGAGGGGGTATCCCCATAGTTGAGTGACCCACTAGTACATGCACCCTGAATGTGGGCCTCCTGAGTCTGTGTATTTTATCCACACAGCCTCTGTGCTATCAGCTGGTGATGAGGGCAGAAAACCTGGCATCCAGGTGCCAAGCAGGTGTGATTTATTTTTAAGCCTAACAGATAGAATGTATGTGATCCGGTAAGTGGGGTTACTACTGCTGCAGAAATCTTAAAACTGAGGTATAAAGAATTTCTGTCACTTGCCTGACATCATGTACTCGCCACTGATTCATTGATGTGGGAAGTTGGCTGAAACTAAAATCAAGTCCTGCTGAAGATGTAGACTAGTGGATAGGGTGCTCACTTAGCAAGCACAAGGCCATGGGGATTTATCCCTGGTCCTGCATAAACCTGCCCTGGTGGCATATGACAGTATGGCATTAGGGAGGTAGAAGCAGGAGAATCAGAAGTTCAAAGTCATCCTTAGCTTAAGATTGAGTTCAAGATAGATAAATGGATAAATGAATCAGGAAACTATAGTGTTGAAAATTAATAAAAATAACATAATTAGGGAGCTAGAGAGATGGCTCTGTGGTTAAGTGCACTGGCTGCTTTTACATTGGAGAGGACCCAAGTTCAGTTCCCAGGACTCTTATCAGGCAGATCACAACAACTTGTATCTCCAGTTCCAAGGAATCAAACATCTTCTGGAGTCTGATGGCATCTGTACTCACACATACCTATCCAAACATAAACACACACATACACCATACACATAATTTAAAAATAATGAAAATAAGCCGGGCGTGGTATACCATGCCTTTAATCCCAGCACTCAGGGAGGCAGAGGCAGGCGGATGTCTGTGTATTGGAAGCCAGCCTGGTCTACAAAGCAAGTTCCAGGTCAGCCAGAGCTACACAGAGAAAACCAAAAACCAATAATAATAATAATAGTAATAATAATAATAATAATAATAATAATAATAAATATTTTTTAAAAATAACAATAGCCAGCAGCAGTGGCTCAGTACTTTAATCCTAGCACTTGAGAAGCAGAAACAGTTGGTTTCTGTGAGTTCAAGGCCAGCCTGTCCTACACAAGGAACTTCAGGCCAGCCAGGGATACATAGTGAGACACTTCAAAAAACAAAAACAAAGAAATAGCATAATAGTGACAACCATATCATTAGTGATCTTTGATACCTGTATGATACTTGCCATATTCCAAGTGCTTGTATAACAGCATTTTATAAACAATTTACTAATTTGAATTTTAGGCAGTTCTGGCAGAAGATTCTATTATCATTTCTATTTTATAGGAAAAGAAAATGAGATACAGAGAAATTAAGTCACTTACTAGAGTTTACACAGTTCCTGCTTTGTGGGGTTCAGACAGGAGCCCATGCAGTGGCTCTGGAGCCCGTGTGTGCCATGTGGCATTTCTTCTTCATTTGTTTTTAAAGATTTTTTTTTACTTTATGCGTATTATTGTTTTGTCTGTATGTGTGTCTGTGCACCATGTGCATGCAGTTCCAGAGGATGCCAGCAGAGAGTATCAGATCCCACTGGAACTGGAGTGACATACAGTTAGGGGCTGCCATCTGGGTGCTGGGAAATGAACCTAGGTCCCCCACAAGAGCAGCCAGCTAGTTCTCTTAACCACTGAGCCATCTCTCCAGCTCCTCCCCTCCACTCTGATATACATAGACCATGTGGCCACAGGCCAGCACATGTGTGTCCCACTTCTCAATACATAATGAGCAAAAAGCATTCCACAAAATCAGATAGCCACTTATGTACAGAGCAAAGATCTCAGTGAGTCAGAGTCAGAAGGATTCATCCTCAGCTTGCTGGAACTTAGACTAGCATCACACTACATGGCGGAAAACCAATGACTTTCTGTTAAGACTAGAACAAAGCAAGACCATTCTTTCTGAGGGCAAGAATATAGTTTGCTTGTGATTGGTTCTCCCTATATAGTTTAGGCTAGCCTGGGTGGGACTCAAGATTCTCATGCATGTCTGTGCATACACGTACACACACACAAATTAGATATGTATATGTATATATATAGTTTTTAATAAAAAAAAAACTATACAAGGGAGTGTGATATTACAGAACAAACAGATCCATTGAATAGGAGCAAATGCCTCAAAACTTAATCCATACTAACACCATTAGCTGACTTTAACAAAGGATCACAGGCCATTTAATGAAGGAAGGGCAGCTTTCTCAAAAAGTGCTAGAATGCCTGGACAGCCCCATTATAAA
Organism: Sigmodon hispidus; assembly: GCA_004025045.1. Classification (NCBI taxonomy): domain Eukaryota; kingdom Metazoa; phylum Chordata; class Mammalia; order Rodentia; family Cricetidae; genus Sigmodon; species Sigmodon hispidus. The sequence goes on from PVIH01003582.1 coordinate 64,415, forward strand.
AGAAAAAAATAAATCTATACATAGGCCTTATGTTGTCTTCTACAAACATTAGCTCATGGACCTAAATACAAAACACAAAACTATAAAATGGTGATGTTAGAGAAAAATCTAAATTATTTCGGGCTCAGTGATAAGTTTTTAGACACAGCATATTAAAATTTTTTAAAGAGGAAACTTACAATCCATTATTAAAATTGAACTCTGTTAGCCAGATGTGGCTATGGATCCCTATACCTCTAATGCTGAGAGGCAGAGGCAGGAGCAGAAGATCAGAGTCGCCTTTGGCCACATTCTAACTTTAAGCTTAGTCTGGACAACATGAGGCCCTGTCTCAGAAAGCCAATAATAAAAATTTTTAACATTTCTGCTATGTGACACGGTTAAAGAGAATGAAAAGGAAAACCAAATGTGGTGGTGTATGCTTGCAATCCCAACACTTGGAAGCCACAGGCAGGAGGATTGTCCAGAGTTCAAAACCAGCCTGGCCTGTAGAGCCAGACTGTATCTCAAAAGGAGGAAAGGACAGAGGCATATAGTGGTGTGGAAGAAACAGAGAGAGAAGAGGGTGTGGGAGGGACACAGAGAGACGGGGTAATGTGGGAGGGACTGAGATAAGGTACGAGAGACAGAGAGATTGGGGTTCAGGAGGGATAGAGATTGGGGGGTTGCAGTAAATCAGCATATCAGAGAGGCACTATCTCACTCAGCCCTTAGATCCTTAGAGCAGCTGATATTCAAAGATTTGACACTGGTGAGTGCTGATGAGAGTACAGAGCAGTCTGATTCCCAGCCAGAGCCGAACAGGATGACAGAGACCTCAGGAGACAGCTGCACAGATGTGTGCAGAGGAAAATCTAGTTTACCACTAGGTCTGGTCTTCACACTTCTGTGTATTTACCCAGATGGGCTGAAACATGTGTCCTAAGTCACAGTGTCCTTACTTCTCAGCACTTCCCCAAACTTGAAAGGAACAAGACTCCACTCTGAAAGCAACTAGATGAACAGCGAGTGGTTCAGTCATACAACGAAAACTCACTCAGCAATAAAAAGACATACTCTAAAGTCAGGGAGAGCTGCAAGTATACATTTCTAAGAAGCCAGCTAGATTCATTGCCCAAAATGTTCCTCTACCTCCCCAAACAGTATCACCAGCAGAGGAACAAATGTTTAAATATATTAGCCTGTAGGAGGAATTTTGCATTCACATCATAACATTCTGCTGGTCCCTGTGGATTCATGTCCATCTCATCACACAAGATGCATTTATTCTACTTCAAAGCCCTCATGGGTCTTATGGTCTCAACACAGTTCCAAAGTCTTTTCTGAGCTCAAACTTTTAGCTGTAAACACCTATAGAAGAAAAAAAACCAAGTTACATTTGTCCAGTATACAGTAACACACACCAAATTTTCCCACTTCAAAAAAGTGAGGGATGGTAACACAGGAAGGAAAATGAGATAAAAACAGAGCCAAAACCTAGCATGGAAAAACACCAAACCATGGACCTACATGTCTAGCATCCAGGGCTCACTCACAGTGGCATTATCTGGGCTCCCATGGGCTTGGCTAACCCTGCTCTCCCTCTGGTCCTGCTGTTTCAGCAAATGTGCCCTCTCCCTGGGCTATCTCCCTTCGTGGTCTACAGTTTTCCTGTCTTACGACCCTGGCACCTACACCAGCCTAGCTCTCCATCTTCACAGTTTCACACATCTGCATCTTAGGGAAAGCCCAACCCTGCCACACATTGCCTGGCCCCATAAGCTTTTTTTTTTTTTTTTTTTTTTTTTTAAACTTTATTTATTTATTTATTTATTTGCCTTGGTGTTTTGCCTGGAACTGGAACTACAGACAGTTGTTAGCTGCCATGTGGGTGCTGGGAATCGAACCCGGGTCCTCTGGAAGAGCAGACGGTGCTCTTAACCGCTGAGCCATCTCTCCAGCCCCCCCCATAAGCTTTTTGTAGAACCTTGGAGCAAGCCTCCATGACCTCATCATCTTGCATTCTGCCCAACTCAAGAGTAGTACAATGCGGATGACACTAAATTCAAGGTGTAGTTCTTAGTGGCTCCCTTGGACCATGCCACATGCCTTTGGGCCTTCACAGCTGAGCCTTCCTGAGGTGTTTCCCTGCCTTGTCCTAAGCTGTAAATTCCCTCCTCTCCTCAACAAACTGCCATTACCTACACCTTTCTACTCCACTATCTGCTCAGAATTGTCACTGCAAACCTGGCTAAAGGCAGTGGGCAATGACCATACCACAGCCTGGCTATTAATGCTATCTTGAAATTTCTTTCAACAGATAAACTATCCTTTCACTTTTAAATTCAGCCTCGCTGGGGTTTTCAGGATCTAGAGAGAACTAAACAGATTGCAGCAAATACTTTGCTAACATGTAATGCATATAACCTCTGACCCACCTCATAATAGTTATTTTTCTCTCCAAGGACCTCACAAGCACAGCCCCTACTGCGTGCATTCCTATCAGCATTCTGGTCTTTCAAGTTCCTAGCAGAACAGCAAATCAAGCTTACAGCATTCTGAAGTGTGCTAGTTATTTTTCTCTTGCTGTGGCAAAATGTCTGACGAAGCAGCTTAGGGAAAGAAGGATTGTTGGTTCATAACTGAAATCCACCATGGCTGGGAAAACATGTGTCTTAGTTCGGATTTCTGTTGCTTTCATAAAACACATTATCAAAAACATAGAGAAGAAATGGTTTACTTCAACTTAAGAATTCTCCAGCACAAGCCATCACTGAGGAAAGTCAGGGCAGGAACCTGGAGGCAGGAGCTGGTGCAGAGGCCATGGAGGGATGCTGCTTACTGGCCTGCTCCTTGTGGCTTGCTCAGCCTGCTTTCTTATAGCACCTAGAACAGCATCCATCTACAGTGAGCTAAGCTCTCTCACATCAACTATCAATCAAGAAAAGACTCCTAATCTCAGGGTCGTGGGTTCATGCCTCATGTTAGGTGCCAGATATTGTAGGAATCATTTATTGGCAATTGATCATATAAAGAATCAATATTTATTAAAGGGCTATATAAACACTCATTGATATAAATTAAACCTCAAGGTAATTCATGGAGAGTGGAACTGTCCCATGTAGGATGGTCTAATCTTCTCTTGAGATGGTAGGAACAAACAGGAAGGGGGCTGGCCACACCCCATTTAGGGTCCTGAGACCCCAAAGCTATGTCTCTAGGCCTCCCTCAAAAATGTCTGAACCTCACTACACCCAAGTGTCCACCCCAGCCCCACTACAATGAACATATATGTGGTAGAGAGATGGGAGGAACAGAGAAGGGGAGCAGTTTGTGTACTGTGTAGAGAATGTAGAACTGAGGGCACAATGGCAGTGAGGAACAGGCAGATATGAGAAGCCTGCATAGCCACCTGAGGTCATGGTGATGTCTAGGCTGGGCTACTGCAGAGGGTCATGTCTGGGTCTGTGTTCCTACCACATCAGGGGTCTATAGTACACAGGGGTCTATGTTGATGTCTGATGCTCAAGTTACCATCAAAGGTCATACAGATATCCATGGTCTGGGTTGCTGCTTAAGTCATGTTGATGTCTGAGCACCTTAATGAGCTGGCCCCACCGCCCCTTGATGGCCTTGGAAGAGCTGGTCCTACCCCTCATTGGCCACCACACTCAGGAGAGCTGGCCCTATCCCTCACCAGCAGGAATGTGGCCACCCTTGCTGGCCACAGGACAGCTGACTCTACCCCTCACCAACTGCAACATAGGCAGTGACATGGACATGGGGAAGCTGACCCCACCTCTCCCCAGAGTAGCACAGGAAATCTGGCTCTGCCCCTCTAGGGTGGGGGGCACCCAGTAGAGACCTGGGCTGACCAACTCAGCACCCAGGCCCAGTTCCAGGGCCTTGAGTTGGCTTACCCCAACATCTACCCCAATCTGTGAGCTTCTGGAGTATGTGAAAGAGTCGATCCTGCAGAACCATAGCCACAGGATCTCCATGACTATGAGCAGAATATCTGAGAGGAGCTTTGATGATAGTCCAGTATTGATGGTGCAGCAGAATCCAGAGGCCTTGAACCAGACCAACGACTTATTGCAGTTTACATTTGCAAGTAAAGCTGTTTGGGCAAAAGGGTCTAGTGCATGATACACCGCAGCTTCCAATGCCGTGATGATGCTGGAACATGTGATGGACAGGTGGGAAAGACGGAGGAGCAGGATGGTAAAGGACAGCAGAACTGGAGCTGTGACTGGTGTGAGAGCGTGCTGTGATTGATAGAGGAGCTGTTGTTATCCAGAGGAGTCAGTAAGATAGCTTATTTTTAAAAATCTTTCTTTGGGAGAGGGAGATACAAGGATGGAGAATGGATATGGGGAATGAGTGGGGTTGGGGTGCATAATGTAAAATTACTAAAGAATCAATTTTAAAATATGTTTAAAGAGGAGGTCCTGAAGCACGGGTTGCGGCAGGTCATGGGCCACGGCGGCCTGCGTGGCCTCCTGCAGATTTTCTTTAGGGCAAATGATATAAAGATTTGTACACTGGTGGAAGGAGACAAATATGGAAATAAATCCTATGAGAACAACAAGCAATTATTTGACCGTCACTGATGGGTCATCTACACCACTGAAATGAATAGCAAAAACATGCTCTGGGATGTGGATGGAAGCATGGTGCCTCCTAATGGCACCATTGGCTTCACTGCATGACTGACGACCCTCCAACGACAAAACCACCCATTGCTCACAAATTCATCTTGGCAAATCATAAATTCAACGTGAGTGGCACTCCAGGGCAATACACTCCATACTCCACCACGAGAAAGAAGATTCAAGAATGGGCCCCACCTTCAACACCTTACAGTGAAGACCAGTTCCAGCACATACAGGATGGTACAGGATTTTTCTTGAATTCACACTTGCACAGCTGACCGTGACCTTGATTAAAGTTGCTTGATCAAGCAGGAAAAAAAATATGTTTAAAGAAAAACAAGAAAAGCAATTATACCACAGGCTTGCTCATAGGCTATTGTGGTGGGAGCATTTTCTCTGTTAAGAAAGTAACTCCAAAATGATTCCAGCTTGTGTTAAGTTGACATAAAACTACCCAGCAGAGCATGGCGGCTGTGTCCAGTTACCTGCTCCTTTCTCTGGGATCCCAGCCCACGGAATGGTGCCACCGACATCCAGAGTATCTTCCCTCCTTGGGCAAACCCAATGCTCACATAAGGCTCACATAATGCTCACATAAAGAATTATTCCACAGCTCCTAACTCTGCAACTGCCTTCCTGCAAGCCAGCTCCAAGGCCTTCAAGGTGACATGATTAGGTTTACCCCAGCAACGATCCAACTCTTGGGGCCATTTTTTCTGTATTAGTGAATTTTTTCATTGGTCTGACATGATATCTGATAGGGAAGGGTCAAAAAAAAACTTGAGAAGGGTTGAAGATAGGGCTTATTCTGCTTATAGTTTGAAAGAACACAGTCTCTCATAGCAGAGAAGACATAACAGCAGGCATGGCTTGGACTGTGGCAGGCTGAGGCAGGAGGATTGCCATGTATTTGAAATCAGCCTAAGCTACATAATGAGACTATCTCAAGAAGGCTCAAGGAAAAGCCACCTGTCTATCAGTTAGGAACATGGACCACACAGCTGGAGGTCTGGGTTCAAATCCTGACACACTGTCCACCCAGCTGCAGGACTTTGGAATAACCACTTCTCTGGACCTCAGTTTCCTTAGCTGTCAAATGAGGCTTGAAATAGCACCAATCACAGAGTGGTTGTGAGGATTATCCAGCTGTCACATGGGAAATGTTTGAACATAGCCTGCATATAATAAGTGCTCAATAAACACCCTTAAGACTATAGATCATCATTTGAGAGACAGAGAGAAACAGAGAGAGAGGTGGGTAGACAGAGAGAATCCCCATTTTGCCACCTAGATTCTGAGGCCCAAGTGATGTGGTCACTTCCAAGGTGACACAGTAATTGTCTCATAAGCCATATGCAAGGGGCCCCTGGGTACGGGACCTATGCTGGGCACCATAGCCCTGGAATATCACACCCTCTGTCAGGCAGAACTTAGGAGAAGACACAGGTCTCTGGGAAACTACAGCCCCACTGGCCCCAGTGACAGAGGAAACAGTGGTCTGCTCTCCACTTAAGCCTGACTCGCAAGCCTATGAACCACACCAGCACCCCTGAGCAGGGGAGCCTCTAAAACTGCCTGCTGTGCCCCCAGGCCTGGGAAGGGCCCAAGAGCCTCACTTCAACCCACTTGCCTGTGAGGAAATCTCCAGACTCAACCAATACAAAGTGTTCACAAGTTTCAGGCCATGCAGTGTGCACAATGGGACTGTGTAGAACTTATCTGTCTGTGCAAGAAATGTTAGGGGACAAGCCCAGAGTATAGACCACCTCACCCGGAAGACAGTGTCTCAGAAGAGGGGTACCACACAATAATCCTGTACCTCCAATGCTGGCCCAGTCAGAGCCTTGCCCAAATGCCTTCTTAATCTGCCAGCCCTGTACTTAAATGAGGTACTTGGGACTGAACCCTGGCTTATGGTGCTACTTCACTTTGCAACTTTGGGCCTCCATGGGTTGAGTCTGTGAACTCTCACAAGTGCATGAACTTCACTCAAAGCTCATTCCCAGGAGTCTCACTCCATGCCAGGGCCTACGGTCTATCCCACAACACTGTAGGAGAACCCTATCAGGACATGGAGCAGAATCATTGGGCCAGTGCTGGACAGCTTGCTGGAGAGGGGTGGGGCTAGGCTGTGTCTTCCAGGATGCATAAGAGTTGGGCAGGTGAGTATCCCAGAGTACAAGGTGGCCTCGAGCAGTACCTTGGGAACTCCAAGAAGCTAGGACAGGATAAGTGTCTGGGGTCCAGAAGACACTCAGAGGCATATGGCGGGATCCAGATAGTGCAATTCTCAGCCTGGAGCTCATTATGAAATGCACTGGATTAAGAGCTGGGGTGTCGTTGACCGTAGCCTGAGAGGCTCAGATTCCATTAGAGTTCCTGGGAGTCCTCACCAAGTCTCAGCTTCCTCAGCTTGCAGTGGAGAAGAAGGCTCCTCACTCCACTAGGATCCTCAAGTGAGACCCTGTTCCCCATGTTTCTTGTCTGAAAATGGAGGCTTGGGCTAGGCATTTGTATAACAGACCCTTGGCCTTCTTTGGAGTCTTTTCCAGGACACCATGGCAATGTCTGACCTTGGTGCTGGAGGGACCCTACATCAAGCACTATAGCCAAAGCAGCAAATAAGTTACTGTACATGGCATCCAGTCCAAGGTCTGATGTTTACATGGCCCTGGCATTCAGAGTCCCCAAGGTGTGTTCTTGCCTGACCCCAAAGCAGTTCAGGAGATGCAGCACTTTCATCACTAAACGGAAGCACTGAGTGACAGAGCTAAGCGCCTATGAGACGGGGTCTCTGCTGATAAGACCCGCCCCCAACACTGAGATTCTATCCTGCCTCTGCTGACTGAGGAAAGCAGAGAAGTTTCAACTGGTCTGGAGGGAACACTACTGCAAAACTGAAGGCCCAGAAGGTAGCCAATCAGAGCCAGGCACTTAAGTCATGACAACCAATCAGATCAAGACAACCTGGGTCTTGGCCATCAATTAGAAGCAGGCAGATGACTCTCAAGTGGCCACCATCTAGTCCAGGGCTGCTTTCAGGCTGCCCCTAGGGTTCTACTGAGGTGGAGCTGAGCCACACAATTTTCAGTCTGGCTTCCAAGTGACACTGGAGCAGATGACCATGAGCTATTTAAGGGAAAAGACCTCCCTCCCCCAAGAGATCACAGAGAAAAGCCACCAAGGCCTGAGCATCAGCTACTGTCCAGGTTCCAGGCTCCTGTCACTCCTGGGCCTGTTTGTGGAGGAAAGGCACAGTAGAGAAGACAACAGGCAGGGAGCAGACAATTCCCCAGCCATTCCTCCCCATGGCTGCCCAGCTGCACTGCTGGCCAAGTCCATTTGACAGGTAGGCAGGTGAGGGCGCAGGTGGCGTACCCTCTTTACCATTTGGGGCACATAATCCTCCAAGGAGAGGGAGGAAAACAGAATGAGTGAGAGGAGACAGACCTGCTGCAGGGGACCTTGCAGGGTGCCTACCCCCGTGCCTCAGCCAGACTGGCTGCTGCAGGCTGAGTGCCTGCCTGTCCCTGTGCCCCGCGGTTGCCATGCCGACCCCTAGGCTGTGTTTGTGGATGTTGTATTTGATTTCACAAGTTTGGAACTCTAATTACGTCATTTCGCAACACAGGGTTGCCATGACAGCAAGCCCCATGTCCCTGGGTGGCTCACACCTTTGGGGGGAGGGGAGGGGCCCAAATGGTTCCCCCAGAAAATCTCTACTCAGCACCCCCTTAAGGAGTGAGAAGGATGGAGTTGTATAGCCCCCGCACAAATCCAACAGCATTTACATCTGGGGAAACCGAGGTCCAAGGAGCATAACATCTGACCCTTATACTTCACCCTCAGCTGAAGGAGGCTTTCACACCTGACTGACAGAAGTAGAGAGGCCTGACAGCAGGCCCCCAGCAACCAGCTTGGCCATCTGTCCTGACTAGCTCTCGAAGGCTCTCAAGTAGCTGCTCCCAAGTGACATCCACACTGGTGCTACTTCACATAAACCACACACACAGGCTGATGTGGAGACAGCAGTGTGGCTGAGAACACTGCTTTGGCGCTAGGCCTGAGTTCAAACGCTGACTTCCCACTAACCAAGTGTGTGGTCTGAACAAGCAAGCTGCCCACTGAGCGTCTATAGAGATGGGAATGCGAGTCAGTCCCCTCTTCAGACTTGCAGGGTTCAGCCAGTGCACATCAAGTGCCCAGTACAGAGAAGATACAATCAATAAAAAGAAACTATAGGTTCATTTCCTTCCTTGCTTCCTTTCTCTTCTCCACCACTTCCTTTTTCCTACTTTCCTTTCCTTTTTTCCCTACTTCCTACTTCCTATTGCTGGAAGTTTTTGCTGTGTGGCATTGGGCAGCTGACTTTCCCTTTCTGATCCTCTACACTACTAATGATTCTTCTCCCGCGCCCACTTTCTCATAGCTAGCCTCTCCTTGCCTTGATCCTTCTCTCTGATCACACAGTGTCTGAACTGCTGGCTTCATGCAGTGAAGTAGAGGGTGCTGGGCACAGTTCACGGCCCCAGGACAATGTTGGTGGGTCTAGTTCCCCCGTGGCTGCACAGACAAGTGCATGCGTGTCCTCCGCTGCAGCTCTAGATGGGGACCAGACATTCTTTCTCCGCCTTGATGCCAAAAGGGACATCAAGGTTCAGTCACAGCTATCCCTGCAAAGGATCTGTCCCCAAACTCTGGGAGACTGGGCTACTGAAATTCCTATTTTATAGATGATAAAAGTGAGAACCAGGGGTGATGGGAATTTCCCAAGTTTGTAGTGACTGTGGATATTAACTGTAATTCTTTTGAAACACACACAAAGTCAGCCCTATAGCATGAAAGTCCAGCTGGTTTAGACTCTCTTTCCTCCTCAGCTCCACTCCAAGATCCTGGCCCCTGGGTCCTGTGAGCTGCAGGTAGTGTGCCCTGCCAAGTGGTAGGAAAATACTTAGAAGGGGCTGGCATGGGGCTGCTCCATGACTGTCTACCAGCACCCTTCTAGGAACTCATATCAGGGAGGCTACTGCCCATGCAGCCCGGGAACTCATTTGGAACCTTGTTGAAGTTCTGTGACCCTTCTTTCTTCCTGGAGACAATGAGGCAAAGTAAAATGCTGCAATGGGGCCACCCATGGGTGCTGGGAAATTGTGCTCAAAGGAGGTGCAGAGGAAAGCCAAGAATCCCTGCTGATGACAGCAAATGACTGCACCTCGGCTATCCATGCACAGAGACCAACAGACCTAGAATAGAAACAGCAAGGTGGAGGGCAGCTCAGCACAGCAGCCAGAGACAGCTATGAGCAGGGGTCTTAGTCACGTTTCTATTGCTAGAAGACACCATGAGCAAAACAACTAACAGATGAGTTAGGGGCTTACAGTTTCAGAGAGTGAGTCCATGACCACTATGGCAAGAGTGTGGCAGCAGGCAGGCTGGGGCAGTAGCTGGGAGTTTACGTTGTGAGGTACATCCACAAGGCAAAAACAGAGAGACACTAAGAATGGTGTGGGCTTTTGAAACCTCAAAGCCCGCCCCTAGGGACACACCCCTTCCAACAAGGCCACACCTCCTAATCCTTCCTAAACAGTTCCACCAACTAAAAAACAGGTATTCAAAAATGTAGTTATATATTGTGTATTTAATAAAGTTTGCCTGGAAATCAGAAGGTAGAACCAAAAGATATTTAGCTTTGAAGGTTAAGGAGTGGTAACCTCGCCTTTAATCCCAGCACACAGACCACACAGAGGCAGAGATCTCTGTGAGTTCAAGGCCAAACAGAGCCAGGCAGGGGTGGCACATACTTTTGATCCTACCACTGGAAAAGTTGAACGAGGAAGAAGTGAGATGGGTGGGAGGAGAAAGGGGAGTCCAGCGCCCTGCCCTTTTAGCTGAGGACTCAGAGGCAGTCAGTCTGAGGATTCACTAGGAGCAGCTAGATGAGAAGTGGCTGTGGCTTGTTTCTCTGTCTCTCTGATCTTTCTGTTTTTCCGGGGTTTTATTAATAATACCAAGTAGAATTCATACAATACAAATATATGAGGCTATGGGGTCTATTCTCATTTAAATCTCTACATTTCCCTCCCTGACCCCATGGGCTCCTGGCTACATCATAATGCAAAATTTACTCAGCACAATTTCAAAAGTCACCGTAGTCTTTTAGTCTCAACAGTTTCAAAGTCCAAAATCAGAGTCAAGGCGATCTCCTAATTGTAACTCCTTATAAAATCAAAAAGCAAACTACATGCATCCCACAAACTGCAAAACACAATATACATTACCATTCCAAAATGGAGGAGTAGAGTCACAATGAGGAAATACCAAATCAAAGCAGGACTGAGACCCTCTGTGTCTGATGTCAAGGGCTTAGATGGCTCTGCCCTTACAGCTTTGCTGAGTACACTAAACTTTTCTCACTTGGGCCAGCTCAGCATCCATCCCTTCTGCGGCTCTCCCTGGTGCATCCCACAGCTCAGCCATCTCCACCTTCTCTAGGTCTCCATCACAGCCCAGGCTTCTTCACCCTCATAGTCTCATGCAAATTATCTCTCCAGGCCTCCAAGAGGGGACTTCCCTGGTACACTCCTTGCCTTGGCAACTTTCCTTAGCTATGGAGGAGGATTTCACACCCTTTTCCCTCATGAATTCCTCCTGACTCTAAAGCTAGAACTACAAGGCAAATGATGCCTCCAGCTTGGGATGGAGCTGGCCTCCTCCTAGAATTACATTTGTATAAGATTTAATTTGTTGGCGCTTTTGAGATCTAGAAAATCCCTCAGGCTTTTTATTTCACAAGTTGCAGGATTATCTGAGCAGGGCTGCACCCTGAGGGCCCCCACCCTTTACTCCGTTTCTCCTTATCTCTTTCAACACAAACCTTGGCTCCAAAATTAAATTTCCTGGGCTCTTTTTCTCCTAAAACTGTATATTTTGTGTTTCTTTTTGACTCACTTGCTCTTTTTCATTGCTGATCTCCATAAGAATGGTCACTAAGGGCTGGAGAGATGGCTCAGCCGTTAAAGGCTAGGCTCACAACCATAAATATAAGAATGGTCACTAAGAAACAAAGGACCTGGCCAGTAGTAGGCTTTCTTGAAATCACCTCTACTAATGAAATTAGCCCAAAATTCTTCAAAAAGGTAGTTTCTTAGGACAAGGGCAAAACCCAGCCATATTCTTTGCCAAAATCTCATAAAAATGATCTCTGTCCCAGTCGCTAATATTGTTCCCCTCGGGAACCTCCAAAGTCCATATTGCTCTCCAGCTCCTACTAGGATTGCCCAGTCAGCCCTCCTTACAGCATTCAGCTGGTTTTCTAGTCTAAAGACCCAGACTTCCATCTTCCTCAAAACAACAGCACAGTCAGGGCTGTCACAGCAATGGCCCACTCCCTGGTATCAGCTTCCTTCTTAGTTATTTTTCTTTCATTGTGGTAAGGCCCCATGACCAAAGCAATTCATAAAAGAAATAATTTATTGAGTGCTTACAGTTTCAAAGAGTGAGCCCATGACCATTATGGCAAGGACATGGCAGCAGGCAGGGATGGTGCTGGAGCAGTAGCTAGCTGAGAGCTTATCCCTTGAGAGACAGCCATGGGGCAGAGAGAGACATTGAGAATGGTATGGGCTTTCGAAACCTCAAAACCTACCCCCAGTGACACACCTCCTCCGGCAAGGCCACACCTCCTAATCCTTCCCAAACAGTTCCTCCAACTGGAGACCAAGCAGTCAAATATGTAAGTCTATGGGGGTAAGGGACATACTCATTCAAACCTCCACAGCAGGACTGAAGAGTAAACAGGTCTCATAGAGGAAGGCAGGAAGAGACACAGGTTGTGGAGCAGGCCTGTAGACCCAGAGGGTACTGGAGGAATGCAGGACCAAAAACAGAAGTGGTAGCTGAAAAGATGGATATAACAGATGGGGATGGGCTTGAGGGCCATACTAAAAGACTCAGAATTAGTCCCTCAGGTCACAGGGTGTCATGGAGCATTCTCTGGAAAGGACTGATGGGAACAGACTTGGGAGGGGTGGGTTGAGTAGGAGTGGGTTTGAGGCTGAGGCTGGGATTGGGGTGGGACTGGGCTCTGTTGGGATTCCATTGTGGTTGGGGGTAGGTTTAGGTTGTTGTTAAGTTGTGTTTGGGTTGGGCTGGGTTCAGACTGTGGTTGTGGTTGAGATTGGATTAGGGTAAAGAGTGTGGGAGTTAGGGTTGAGGTTGCAGGGATGTGGGGATGGTGTGGGTTAGGGATGAGCAGGGGCTGGGTAGAGCACTGTAGCAAAGGAAGAAGTTTCTAGAAGGGGAAAGATGGTAATCACTGGAGCTGATGATAAGGCTTCCATTTTCCTGCTGTATGGTGGGGCCAAGGGGATGTGGCAGGGGATCAAACCTTGGTGGCCAAAACTGTGGACTGGACATGCAGACTGACTATATTCCGGAGGTCCCAAGATAGAGAAAACTTGATTCCTAGGGAAAAGTCACAGTGTACAGTGACAGTTAGTCCCTTTGAGAAGTCCACACCCACATCCTCCTTGAGTTCATGTTCCTTTCTTGTTAAGAACATTTCTCTTTTTTTCACCCTTGTGTTTAAAATCTATATTAAGATCTCTTAGTAAATGCCAGCACTTCTTCAAAAATTATAACAATGATAGCGGTGAGCCAGCCAGGGAGAAGATGGGTGAGTTCCGGAAGGGGTCTCTGCTGGACCAAGGCTCCAAAAAGGACCCCAAGAAGAGGTAGAACCCATGTACCTGAGATGGGTGAGCTCTCCTCCAGACAGCTGAAGTATGAGAGTCATTCACATGGGGAGATAAAGATGAGAGGTTGGGGTATAACCCCAGTCACTTCTCTAGTGTCGGGGCCCTGACAGCAGTGGCAATGAGAATGGTAGTGGCCTGGGAGGAAATTACCTACGGCCAGGAAATGAGGCATCTGTGGCCCACAGGGCAGAGGAGCCACCACACAGGGTCGTCCCTGAGGTGATGGGGTCTATGGGTTCAATAAAGTACAGAGAGATAAAGGGGAGAGAGGTTCAGGGTCCATGCTTAGCATTAGGGCTCAGAACAGACAGCCCTAGGGTAGCCAGACCCAGCGTGGCCATAAGTAGTGAAGAATATGAGATAGTTAGAACCAAAGATCCAGAGAGAAAGAACAGCTAGATACCAAGTGGGCACGCATGAGGCCCCTAAAGTCACTGGGATGATGAGTTGGTAGAGAACAGTGAGAGGCACGTCTTCACAGGATTTCATGGGCATCAGGATGGTGGTGAAGACAAGGGGAAGGAAGCCCCCAGCCTGACAAGAATATATCCAAGAATCCCCAGAGATAGCAGGAACCTAGCAGGGGTGAACAGCTATGAGCCCACCCTTCTGAGGGATATGAAGACACCAGGCAGGACAGAAAGTGTTTGGGATGGAAGGTCAGGGAACAGACAGGAACGCCTCGAGATGGTTTGACTAACCTAGAAGCTTCCCTGGGGTCCACAGACACAGGACGTGGTCCTGGCCACACAGCCCGCACAGTTGCTCCCCTCCTTAAGCCTCCATGTTTCCATCGGTAAAAAGAACAAGCTGATGTGGTGTCTAGAAAATTTGGGGACAAATGCTCTCAGGCTGCAAAGCCCCCTTCCCAGTAGTTCAGAGTCATCTCAGAAAACGCAGAATTCCCAAATCCTCTAAAGCCAGCTTTGGGTCCTGGGAACAGAGAAGACTGAGTCATGGGGAAGTTGGGTCTGGAAGGAAGATGATCTAGTGGCACGGAACCCAGGAGCACTACGATGCTCTCTTTACAAAAAGGCAGCTGGCATCTGCCCTGGGGACTCTGAGCATGCCTGTGCTAATCTGTGCCTAGAGCCCCAGCGCTCACCACTCCCTGTGACTCCCTGTGTGTCATCTACCATCTGGGATGCTCCTGGCCCTTCCCATATCCACCCCCAAACCCCCTGTGAGGAGCCCTGCTCATCTGTTCTGTCTTTAAGCCTCCTCACCCAGCCGCCAGACATCACAACCACACATGTGCTCCTCCACAGGCCAAGTCAAGGCCTGACCTTCACTTTGACTTTTCCGTCTGGACACCCTATGTTTGGGGCAGTATCTGGCCTCCTACAGCCAAAAGGTGTTTCAAAGGGTTTTCTCCAAGCCAGGCACAGTCTCCTCCTACAGATGAACAGCGGCTGTCACAGGGCCTTTCATGGGGATTTCCCTTGAAAGTGTAGGACCTTAGAGTGAGAGGTGGGGCCATCAGTCGTTGACAGTAAGCCACTGGCAACTCCAAGGTCAGCATTTTACAGAAGACAGCCTAACCACTCCCTCATGCCTAGGGGAGAGCTCAGACCCCACCCCCCCAAAAATGGGACTTGGACTTCTCAGCTCCTATAAGACCTGCTTATCCACGCCCAGGTCTGGAGCCAGTGAAGAGAAGAAAATATATTAGGCGCCTGCTAGATGCTAAGCGTGTGCACTGAGGCAGACAGTTGTTATGCCAACACCTCTGCTGTCTCTTTTTTACAGAGGAACAACTAACACCCAAGGAGGAAGTCAATCCATGCCTAGACACTGGAGGCTCCGAACTGCAGTAATATATTGTATGTTTAATAAAAAAAAAAAAAATAGTCTGGAATAGAAGACAGAGCCACTCACAGAGTCAAGCCATGAAGGTCAGAGAGTGGTGACTCACGCCTTTAATCTTATCAGCCTTTAATCTTATCATTCAGGAGACAGAGATCTGTCCCAAACAGAGCCAGGTGGTGGTGCCACACACCTTTAATCTTAGCACTAGGAAAGTTGATCCAGGAATTGAAACAGCTGGGTGGGGCAGTCTGAGGAGCTGGCTGGGTGAGAACTGGTTGTGGTTTGGTCCCTGTCTCCCTGATAGTCCAGCTTTTCCCCAACATTTGGCTCCGGGTTTTACTAGAATACTAAACAGGATTTGTGCAATACAGGGCTGCAGCAAAGGCTAGGTGTCTTGTTTTTTTTTTTTTTATTTATTTATTTATTTATTTATTTATTTATTTATTTATTTATTTATTTATTGGGACTGACTGTCCATATATTACCATCATACCTGACCTTGAAGCCTGTTCTCAAAAAATCCTTCGGCTTCCATCACAGAGTAGCCTGTGGCTCTCACCACTGAGCCTGGCTAAGGATGAACCTGCCAGGCTCTGTAACAGGGCTCTTGGTCTTGGTAACAATAAAAGCAGACATTTAGGTTCCCTCTGCTTAGACATTTGACATGACTTTTTATTTAATCTTCATAACAGTCTTGGAAGCTGGGTAGATCCTTTCCACTCACACACAAGGACAGGAGAGGGAGGAGGAGTCCTGTCTGGCCAGTGCGGAGCTTCAAGGTCAAAGCCAATGCTTGTCTGTATCTCCTCCCCCAGGGTCTTGACCCCCTTTATGTGAGGAAAAGACAAACATGTCACAGTCTGCCTCTCCCTCTTCTGTCATCATGTGAAACTCCATTTAGTGGAGCTATTTCTACCTCTGGAGTCCACCCAGGGGGCACACTGTCCGTCCTCCCTAGCCTCTCCAGGCAGCATTCCTCCACAGACATAACTGTTTACTGGGCCAGGATGGGGTCGGGTCACACACCTGCACTCTCCTCTACCAAGTCTGGCTCTCAGTGAAAGCTACTCCCTCTGCCCAGTACCTGGCTGGAGGTGTGTGTTCCCAGAGCCGTCTGTGCACAAGGAGTATTTTCTAAAGGCTGCAGAATTCATGGAGTAGTGGGCAGGTGGGGCTAGAGCCAGAGTGCTGGAGAAGGATGAGAACCTATACTCTCCTAGCTTCTCAGCTGCTTCTCACAGCCCATTGGCTGGGACATTGGACAGTCCAAGCCCAGCCCTCAGCCTCTGCAACGGACTCTAGACATCCCTGGTACCCATCTAGACTGGAGGCTTCTCCAGAGGCTCCTGACACTTCCTCCCAATGTCCTCTAGGTTGGGAAGGGAGCTCCACTCTCCCAAGGAAAGGGCAATAAACATAAAGTTCTTTAGAGTAGGCTATGGTTGGTCCCACACCAGGTGCTCTCTCACAGGTCAACCTGTCTCTCAGGAAAGGTTATCTACCCTACAGGCAGCAGTGGACTGGAGATGTGACACAGTTAATTGGTGGCTCATGGCTAGAGGCCATGGGGGGATGCAGCAGGACAGAAAAGAAGTGGGGGTGAACTGGGTCTTGATTGATTGGGAAAAGCCTGTGTGGTGGTTTGGATGAGTACAGTCCCCATAGAACTCATGTGTTTGGATGCTTGGCCCATAGGAAATGGCACTATTAGGAGGTGTGGCCTTGTTGGAGTAGATATGGCCTTTTGGAAGAAATGTGTCACTGTGGGAGCAGGCTTTAAGGTCTCCTACATGCACAAGCTATGTCCACTACATCGTCTCTTCGTCTGCTGCCTGCGGATCAAGATACGGAACTCTCGGCTCCTTCTCCAGCACCATGTCTGCCTACATGCTGCCATGTCCTGCCATGAGGATAATGGACTAAACCTCTGAAACTGTAAACCAGCTCCAAAAAAAAGTGTTTTCCTTTATAAGAGTTGCTGTGCAGGTGAGAGCTGGCACTGTAGTCACAGGACCCGGAGAACTACCCTGCTCCTCACCAGCTGCAACACACTAGAGCTGACCCTGCCATCAAGGGGAGCCAGCCCGGAGGGCAGGAAAGCAGGAGAGCTGATACCTCGCCCCCCCACCCCCATGTCTTCTACAGCAAGGAGGCAGAGAGAGAGTTGCACCTTACCTGGTCAAGACAGTGGAGCTGGCCATGGTGTGTGTGTGTGTGAGGGATGAGTGTGAGTAAGGGGACTCAAGGGCTGGCTGAGGCAGTGCTGGAGAGCTCACCAGGGTGGTGACAATGTGGGGAGCTGACAGGCTGACTAGCCCAGCTACCATCCAGGCCTAGAACCAGAGCTATGAGTTGGCTCACCCCAACATCCACCTCATCTATGAACTGTTGAAGGGGATGAACCTACAGATCCCAAACTGCAGGATCTCCATGACACAGGACAACAGGATAGCCAAGAGGAGCCCAGTGAGGGCCCATTAATCGATAGTGAGCAGACACCAGAGGCCTCAACCCAGACCAATGACTCATGGCAAGTGAGCATGAGTGGAGTAAAGGGTTAACGACCAAACTCTGCAGACCACATACATCTTCCATGATGGAATTCTTCTACTTTTTTTTTTTTTTTTTTTGCCTTGTGTTTCGTTTTGCTTTGCTTTGGTTGGTTGGTTTTCTTTTAAATTTTGGGGAGGAGTTGCCGGAGTGGAGAGTAGAAGGTGGATGTGGGAGGGGTGGGGGGAACGGCAGGGAGGTGAGTGGGATCGGGATGCATGATGTGAAATTTGCAAATAAAAGTAGGGGGAAAAGCTGTCATGGCCATGGTGTCTCTTCACAGCCATAGAAACCCGAAGACAGCCGGGGAAGCTAAACCAAGGGCTGAGTGTGCACTAACGTCTCTCAGCCACTTGGCTCCCTCTGGAGTCCAGGATCCATCCCCAGAACCCCCACAAACTGGGACCCCCAGCAATGCTGTGCTTAGTTTCCCACAGTCCTTCAGCTAACTGCCTGGCAGTGGAGCTCAGAGACTCCTTTTGGTAGGGCCTTCATCTGGGCCCAGGCCTGAGCCATGTCTGGCAGGCCAGACAGACAGAGCAGCACTAGGCCACAGGAACCCAGGCCTGTCACCTGGCAGAACAGCCAAAGGAATGCTGAGCAGAGACAAAAAGACAAGGCTGTTCCCTGGAGGCTAGTTTCATTGAGTTGCTAGTGAGAGGGTGCTAAATGATCCCAGCACTTTCGTTAGAGAAAATTACACAATTGTTTTTCTTGATGGTGCTGGGACCAAACCCAGGGCTCCAACTTAACTACATATACCTCAAGCCATTGCTGAGTTTACTTTTTTTTTCCTTTATTTTATTTAATTTTTTTTTTTGAGACAAGATCTTACTAGCCCCAAACTCAAGATCCTTGTACCTTGGTCTCTTAAATGCTGGGATTTGTAGGCTTTCAGTACAATACCTAGATTTTTCTTATTATTAACTGTTCCCTGCCTAGGAACCACAGATCAGTGTATAGTGCAGCCGATGTGTTGGCTATCACTGTCCCACGTCCTTCTGCCCTCTCTCCCGGTCAGTGTGAAGGTCACTGGGCCTTTTAAAGTTAGAGCTGTGAGTAGACATTTGCCCTTCTAAGAAGTGGAAAGTAGAAGCTAGATCCAGAAGGATCTACAGAGCTCAGCTTCCATCTGAGCACAGGTGCTACTCCAATAAGAAAGCTGTGGTCCTGGTCTCCACCCCTTCCTTGGCCAAGCCTCATCCCCTGTCACCTCCAAATAGACAAGTCCCAAGCCTCACCCTGTTACCCAGCCTCATCACATCCCTAAAGTACGAGACTCATTTCACATGGCACATGCACTGACTTCCTCTGGGCAGACCTCTAGGCATCCTTTGGGGCCCTCCTCATAGTCACCTCCTCCAGAAAGCCCTCCTCAATCCGACAGATAGATCCACTTAGTGTCTTCTTCCTCGTCCCTAGAGAGCCTTCACCTCCTCCTCCCTGAACACTAAGACACAGCTCCTGCTCTCAAGAGCAAGGCCACCTCAGGGTCCTCTCAAGACCTAATTTTTGGACTTGATCATGGGCAGTTCTGTGAGTGTCAGTTGAATTTCCACAGGGTCCAAGGCCAACACGTAAGAAAACCACATTAGAATCTTTCTTGAGTTATTCTCCATGCCATGCAAAGGTGCTGCCTGAAAGAACTGTGAAGTGAGGCCTGGTGGAGACAGCCAGGCCTTCTCTGGCCTCTCATTGGCTCCGATGGACCATTTCTTCATCCCTGAGCCAAGCACAGATCCCAGGGAAGTCCAGTCCACATACACAGCTATCAGGGTATATCCTAGAGGGACAGTATCTTGGCTAGTTTTATGTCAACTTGGCACAAGCTGGAGCTATCTGAAAGGAGGAAACCTCCATTGAAAAGATGCCTGTATATTCCAACTCTAAAGAGTTTTCTTAAGTAGTGAGCAATGAGGGAGGGCCCGGCCCATGGTGGGTGGTGCTATCCCTGGGCAAGTAGTCCTGGGTGCTATAAGAAGGTAGGCTGAGCAAGCCAGTAAGCAGCACCCAAACCCCCACACCCCACCCCCTTCCACCCCCACCCACCCCCTGCCTCCATGGCCTCTGCATCAGCTCCTGCCTCCAGGTTCCTGACCTGTTTCAGTTCCTTCCATCAACGATGGAATATGGAAGTTTAAGCCTAGTAAACCCTTTCCTCCCCAATTTGATTTTAAGGGCAGATAACCTCATGGTCCTGTAAGATTCCTTATGTTCAGCTAATCCACACAGCTTATTGCTTCTTTGCGAACATCTGCCTAGAAGGTTGGTTCACTCTAGGTGGCATGAGAAACTGCCAGATTATGTGAATATACGTGATTATGTATATTAATTAATGTGAACTCAGGAATTGCTTGAAATTGTTTCATGTTTTATTCATCATTTTAGAGTGTGTGGTTTTGGGGGTGGGGGGCGGCCTGCAGACAGAGCCTGAAGCACCATGAGAAGTAGGAGGTCCCTCATCATTCCTCCAGTTGGCCTTCCCACAAATTCACTTTTCGGGCATATAGCCAGAGCCTCGGGGGAAATGGCTAATCTACACTTGACAAGTCTCCTCTACATGACAGCCCGGTCCCTTGTCCCGGCGTCTCTAGCAGGTGTTTCACTGTGGACTCAATATGGAAACAGCAGAAAAGGCTACTTGGAGAGACGGCCAGAAGCTCCTGGGACACACAGCGGCTGGAGCATAGAGCCAAGAGCATGGTGTGAGAAGCAACAGCCACAACCAGGATAGGAAAGCGTGGGTCCTGCCTGAGCCCACCTTAAGCAGAGAGACCCTTGAGATACTTCCAGGAAATGAGAGGCTTGGCTGCTGGAGAGGATGTTGGGAGGCAACACCAATGTATTCTTTGAAGGACACTCAGGTGGCTCCCAGGGAGACATACTCTACCCCATCCAAAGTCCCCCCTCTATAAGTTTTAAATTTGTTATTTTTACTATGAGAAATGCCACCATGTTGGCTTTTTTTTTTTTTTTTTTTTTTTTTTGGTTATTCTGGAAGCATTCACTTGGATTTTCCCTGCTCTGGTTTTCTTTATGTTTCCATAATCTTAAGGCTTCTGGGTGGTCTGGTTTCCGACAGGCAGCAGCGTCATCTGGTTCTCACAGTCCATGTGCTCATGGAGGAAATGTGGCCTGAGCCGATGTCACCCCACCCACAGAAAGGAAGTGACAGCTAACCCAATATGGAGAAATCTATGGGCTACCCCTGTCACAGTGATTTTGGTTACAGGGGCTAGGAAAGCCTATTTAGACAGCCTCAAACAATAAGCCTGATTGACTGGCTTACATGATTTAAAAAACCCTTCAGGAGAAGTTTGATCCAGCAGCTTAATGGTGCAGGACATGGGCAATTGTTTTCTCTCCTTTGGCTTGCCATTTTCAAGACTGGCTGTCCTTATCATACCAAGACATCTGCCATGGGTTATCAAGACAAGTTAGCAACTTTAGAGAAACAGCTTTGCCCTAGAATTCCCAGAAGAGGTCCTAGGCTTCCAGCTGGGCATTCCTCTATCAAACAAGGGTCTGGGTTCAGTCCTACAAAGCCCATGCCCACCCCTAAAGCAATCACTAACCCAGGGGTCACTGAGCTCCTGCCTCCTCTGTGCCCCTAGTCACAGTTCTGTCCTGAGGACAGTGAAAGCCCATTGTGAACTCTCACACATTCTCAGAAGTAGTCTCCTGCTCTATTTTCTGGATACGAGCTCGAGTTAAGAGAAGTTGCTTGTGTGGCATCAGAAGTGGGTGAAGCAGAGGCAGATCAAAGAAGCCAGGCCTATCTGATCACCAAGGTGCTGTATCAGTTATTTTTCTCATTGCGGTAACAAGTTGCCTGACAAAGCAACTTAATGGAGGGGGTGGGGGGGGGGAGTGTATTTTGGCTCACAGTTTGCTAGTACACAGTCCATAATGGCAACAGGATTGCAAGGCGACGGTCACATTGTATCCAGTCAGGAAGTAGAGAGAGAAAGATTCGTGCTAATGCTCAACTAGCTTTCTTTTTATTCACTCTTGGATCCTAGTCCATGGAACATGCCACTCCATATTTATGGTGGTTCTTCACACCTGTTATCCCCACCTAGAAACTCCCTCCCAGACAGGGCCCCTGAGGCTTGTTGCTAGGCAATGATCCTGTCAAGATGCCAATCAACATTTACCCACCTTGCTATTCTGACCTCACCCCCAGCCTGAGCATCATTCAGTCTGCACCAGTCATCCTGTTGTGTTTCAAGAAGCCAGGAGTCATTAGGAACCACGCTAACTTATATCAGGCTGGGGTCTAGGAGACTTACCATGTGAAGTCCCCTGTATTGTGTGCACTGCCTCGCTGAGTCCTGACAAGCTCCAGGGAGATGAAGCCCAGATCTTTTATCTCTGTGGGATCCCCAGGTGATGGCCAGGTTGAGTAACTCCAGGAAACTCAGCTGGTTGGGCAGCTCCACCCAGCCTCGCCTCCTGGGGACTAATGAGGCATTCAGAAAGGTTTACTGAGGAGGCCGCTGTGCCCAGCCTAGGGTGCTGGGACTCAATGCCCAGAAGAGAGAGGCCAGCAATGGGGTACAGTGAGCAGGGAGGGGCTGCTAGAGAAGATCTGGACTGTGAGAAGTGCAGGCTCAGAATGCAAGTTTCCCAGGGTAATGCAATGCTGAACACCTCCCTCTGTGCTCAGAGATTCACCTCTGAGGTTGCCACACCCAGGAATTCCTGGCCCAGAGTCCCCAGCAGGGAAACTTGTGTGATTCTCTGGGAATCACTCCAACCCCAGGTTGGCAGCTCAGTCTGACAGTCACCCTATCAGTAGGCTCTGCAGGTGTCCAAATCAAGGCGTCCAAGAAAGCACCTCTGCCTCGAGGCCAAGGAGCCAGGACACCACCTCAAGGTCTCACTGCAGAGTCCTGGTTTGTCCTGAGACACAGCTCCTGGCCCTGGGCACACATACATACAAGTGCACACATACACGCTTGACATATACAGATACACGTGTAGACTAATACTCTGCACACATGCACATATACACCCAATCCCACACACTCTTCCCCTAGAGTGGCTCACACTGCTGGCTTTCTTAGCAACACTTCCCTCCCCTCAAAGGTTCTCTCACCAGCTCTCTCACCCTGGTCTCCGGCTGTGGACTTCAGGAACCCTCACAACTCAGTTGAAATGAGAGAGAAGACCAGCAGATAGCTAAGCCTGAAACTGCTTGCCGATCTTTCTCCTAGAACCAGCCATGCCTGAAAGCCTTCGCAACTCACGCAACTTCAAACCTGTCCTTGGTTCATGTCTTATTCTTCTTTACTGTAACTAAGCTCAGACGAAACAGAAGGGGCCCATTCAACCCTTCAGGGGCCCAAGTCACTGAAGGCAGCAGCTCTGAGTCCATGAGGTCTTGGGGGAACAGTAGCAACTAGGGGTGGAGCTAGATGCACAGCTGGAAGGCAGGAAGTTCACCTGTGTGACCAGGCAGAAGCAATGATGCTAAGAAGCTCAGCACCAGGAATAGGGAGACGGCTCAGTGGATAAAGCACTTGCCTTACAAGCATAAGGACCTGAGTTCAATCCCCAGAACCCACATTAAAGAGCCAGGCCTGGGCTGGGGGTATAACTCGGCTGGTAGAGTGCTTGCCTGGCACACACAGATCCCCAGGCTCAACTCCCCCACACCATAGATGTCATGGTACAAACCTGTAATCTTAGCCCTCAGGGGTAAACACAAGAGGACCAAGAATTCAGTCATCCTTGGTCATGAGAAGTTCAAGGTCAGGCTGAGGCCCTGTCCAAAATTAATAATTATTACTACTAATAATAATACAGGTGTAGTGATGCACAGTTGTAATCTTGGAACTGAGGAAATGGAGGCAGAGAGGTCCCTGGGGCTCCATGAGCAGCCTGCCTAGCAAATTCCAGACCAGTGAGAGATTACTTCATACGAATAAGTAAATGAACAAATGAACAGATAAATGTGGATGCCACCTGAGGAATGACATAAGAGGTTGTCCTCTGGCCTACACACATACAATAGCTGATGGGAGTCAGAGTGAAGGCCATGCTGATTTTCCTGTGGCTGCAATTAGAAGTCCTGTAAGAAAGATAATGCTGGGGTTACTTGTTATAAAAATTTGTTGAAGTTCTCAAGAGTTAGAGTTTAGGCAGAACCAGGCTATTGAGAAGATAAATCCAGTGTCTCCGATTATGTAAGATTGCTTGTAGGGCTATAGTGTTTACGAGAGAGATGGAGAGAGAGAGAGAGAGAGAGAGAGAGAGAGAGAGAGAGAGAGAGAGAGAGCGCTTGGTTCTCTCTGGATCAGGATGTCCTGAGCTAGATGGACCACAGCAAGCCTCCACTACACCCCTTTGCCTGGACTGTCTTCCTGGGAGGAGAGGATCCCAGTTCTCCCAAGGATGGGCAGCTTCTAGAACAACATCCCCCCTTCCCCCAGTCCGCAGCTCCTGGCTCTCCCCACTCTTGGAACTTGAGGCCTCCAGTTTCCTTCCTTGTTTCCTGGAATATTCCAGAAAAGACCCATCACCCCTGAGGCACGCCCGAGTCACCAAGGTGACTGTTTACCCTCTGCCCTTAGAAACCATCTCCGGTGGTGGCACAGCTGCTGCATACAGCCGCCCTCTGCCCGCAGCCTCGCCACACAAGCAAAGGTGCTTCCTGCAGGGGTTGGCATCCGCCAGGCTAGGTTTCTGACCCTTCCAGCCACTTCTGCCTACTCAGATCCCCATGCTGCACTCTCACCTTTGGCTGGGAGCCAAGCATAGCCACAGTCAAAACTCACCTCTCCAGCTCCTCAGCCACACATTGGCCAAGATACCAATAGACATCCAGGCCTAGGACAAAGCCTTGGGTTTAGGGCTCAGAGAAATGAGCAACCAAGCCTTACCTTCTCTGGCAGCTTTGTGACCTCAGGCAAGTTGCTTTACCTCCCTTGGCCTCAGTGTTCCATAGAAAGCATTAAGATAAGAGCCTTTTCTACTCTGGGCTATTGTGCTAAGGAAAGTGATATCGGGCCTAGGCCTGATTACATCCTCACTGACTGGAGGACTCACTGGTCCTGAGGAGATCCTGAGTACCTTGCCCCTTCCCACTGTGCAGGAAGATCTTGCTTCATCTAGGACTGCATCCCTCTCTGGGGAACAGCCACCAGCTTGGACAAGAGCAGAGGATTCATGCTGAGGCTACACTGGCACAGCCAGCAGACCGAGATACCCAATGGTGGCTATGACTCTTAACACATTCTAAGTCCCTTGATACTGGTGATGTCCTGGTGGCCACAGTCCTTCTGTGTGGCCCACCCCAACTCTCTTGGGGACAAGTTCCTTCCCCTAACTGCATATATATGTGTGTATGTATATATATGTCCAGTTTGTTTAGAACTGGCCCCCAACTTTGACATGTGCCCCTCTCGTGCCCTCTTCTGGGAATTGAGTCCAGTGGCTTAAGGCATGTCACATCCCCACACTGAGTCCTAGGATAGGAAAATGTCACCCAAGCCCTGGACACAGGAGGACCAAGTGTGGAAACTGAGAAGGGCCTGTCTGCAAGAGTCTCCATGAAAATGGGCCCACGTCACGCATTGGTGAAAGGTCTCCCACCTCAAGATGGCCCACACTGGAAACTCCACTCCCAGGCACATGTTAGAAGATAGAGTCTTAGGAGGGGTTAACTCAGACAGGCCCGAACTTACAGAAGAACCCTGGGTGTTTTTCAAGTGAGCTTGCTGTCTACCACAGGAGGAGGAGGTCCAGGTCCTTGTGTTGAAATCCTTCACCTTGTGAAGATGCAATATGAGGGCCTCATCACAGGCCACTGACAGACTCCTGAACTTTTGTTCCTTAGACACACCTCAGCCTCAGCAATTTTATCACAGCAGCATAAACGAACCAAGCCTTGGCACCCAGGAAACAACACAGCACATCTGTCTTCTCTCAGGCATGGCCTGCTGGTTTCTAAGGTGTTGCCTGCAATCCTAGGGGAAAGCAAGAAAAGGCAGAGCCAAGGCAGGGCCACCAGAGTCAAGAGGAGAGCATCATGAAGGACCCAGATACGGCCTGTCCTCTCCTACCCCACTCAGGGAAGGTTCAGAGTGGACCTACACCCATCCTGCATGGTAAAACTCAATCATTGTCCCTGGCACTGTCTGCAGACTACTTCTGATCAGTCTACCTGGGAGAAGGGGGCCAGGGTGAGGCTAGCAGGAAATGATGTGATGTCTACCAGAGATGGTGATCCCCAGATCCAGATCCAGGCCCAAGCTGAAGGCCTGGCCTGCCTAGTTCGAGGCCAGTGACAAATTGGCTGGTCCCCACTCTCACACCACAAAAAGAGAGAACAGGCCTTAAACAAAATTGCTGGAGGGTATGGCCCCATTCCAAATGCCCATGGACAGAAGACAGATTTGCCTAGGAAGCGAACAGAGAATCCACCCTCTCATACCCCAAGCAAAGGTTTCTCAAACCCTTCCTGTCACTAATGATGCTCACCAAGTCACAATGACAACCCTTCCCTGGTCCTGTGATGGTTTGAACCCCAGTCAGACTGGGATCCCTATAGCCAGTCCTGCTTCCTAGAAGACATCTCCAGTTTGTCTGTGGATCCTTGGCCACCCCAGATCCGATGGTCACGGTCTAAGATGCCTAAGCACCCAGAAGCTCCCTTAACAGATGCCTTAGGGCATTCCAGGGCACCTTGAAGTTCAAAAAGGACTCGGAAAGGGGACATACATGCTTCCTGCTCTAGATTAGTGTCTTTTTATTAAGCACATTCTCTGCTCTGGACACTGAGAATATATATGAGAATATGCAGGCCCTGACCAGCCTAAAGGGTAATCCACCACGGCCATAGCAGAGTTCACAAACGAATGACAAGACGAGACAGGATGGAAGTCATCATATCTCAAGAGACAACGTCTGGACTAAGAGATGAAGGAGTCAGTTGTAGATCTAACCATTTGGTGGCACTGCCTCCTCCTGTCTCATAAAGACCTGACTCTGAGGGACCGGGATGAGTAGGAATAAGGACAGAGAGTCCCAGCCTCCTCCACCAGACAAAACTCTTCACCATCAAAGTGTGAAGGAAGTGGTGGTGGTGGCCACATGTAAATAGGCCTGTCCACCCCAGAGTCGCTCTGGAAAGCTGCGGTCAGCTGCAACTTTGCTTAAGGCTGAGATCCCAGCCACCAGGAGCCCAAAATGGCTGAGCAAACTTCAAGCTTTACACGGGGCTGGCCGGCGATGAGTTCAAGGCTAGAGTATTTCTGCAAGGTCAAACCACAACAGGAAGGCACACTAACAGTGTCTGGAGCAGCCAGCCTGGCACAAAGCACTGGTGAGCATGCCAAGGCCATCCCAGCACATACCCTGCCTCTGCCATGAGCCACACCACACCTGAGGGATCACCAGGAGATCAGGGTAGAGAGGAAGCCATCATGTGGCCTCCTCATCCCTAAGAAAGGCTGTACTCTTGGTCTCTGTCCTAATTTCAACTTGTTGCTGTGACTAAAAGCCAATTCTGGATGAAAGGACTTATTTGGCTTCTGATCTATTATTACAGGGAAGTCGAGGCAGGAACTTGAAGTATCATAACCACAGCCAGAAGTAGAGAGACAAATGCAGCCATGCTGCCGGCTTGCTTCCCCAATGCCCAGCTGGCTTGCTTCACTCTCCAACAGCCAAAGATCCAGCCTAGGCCCACATTCAAAGCGAGTCTTTCCACCTCAACTAACCATCAAGATACATGCTCACAGGTCAATCTAGATAATTCCTCTACTTCGGTTTTAGTTTCAGGTGATTCTATGGTGTCAGAGCCATTCTGAGCTCTGGGGGTGCCAAAGTTTGCTCCCCAGTACTGGAGCACATCTCTGGGTTAACTCAACCCAAAAATGAACACTTGAGGCCTGCTAAAAATAAGGGTACCCAGAAAAATGGACTTGTGGGCATTCTGGGCAATTTACTTCCCAGGACCAGTGCTGGCAAGTTCCCGTGATGCTCTACTCTCTCAGGATAGGCATGGCTCTGTCTCCAGAGTGAGGCTCAGTCTCCTGTTTGTAGGTCATCCTTGGTGACAGGACCTGTGGGCCACTGGACAGGGAGGTGGTCAGTAAGGCCCTCACATTACATTCACCTTGCAGAGTTCTCTATATTTTAGATGAGAGAATGCCTCAGATCATATAGCACCTCAGAGATCTGATCTTAAGACAGCATGTCCTAAGTGTCCATGGGCACCTGGCCCTCTGCCCGAGTGACACTTTTCTGATCCTTCTCACAGGTATGGGAACTAAGCCTTGTGGTGGAAACAGGCTGATCTAAGCCTATATCCCCACAACTGCACAGAAGGCTGTTCTCAGTGTTACTCTACCCAAAGGTGTGGAAGGGGCAGCTGCAGCCTGGTCACCCTCCACACCTCAAAAGTCCCTGTTGTCTGCACCTCGGACCACCCCCCATAGTTCCAGGAAAGCCCATCAAGGGCAGTGAGCTCCTGCAGAAAAGCTGCCCTGCTCGCGCCCCACCCCCATCTATCTACTCAACCAGGCTGTTCCACTGGCGCAGGCCAGCCACAGACAGACCCTCAAAGCTGCCTCATCTATTTTTTCCTCCCCACTGACTTTGCATCATCCTGGCTTCCAAAATAAACTTCCCCCAAGCCAGTGCAGCTCCTTCTGGCCTGGGATCCCTCTGTAAGAGCCCCCCCTTCAGCCCCTGCCCCCACTTCAGCCCAGGCAGAGCCACCAAACCCAGCCTGGCCCCTCGGCTGCCTCTTGCCTTGATTTAGAAGCAGCTGCTCCTGCCCCGACTGGATTCTGACACCCCAGTGCCAGGGTGTCTACATCTGTGGGGACGCCCGGCTGGGCATCTGTGCACATAGGTTCTGGCTGTAGGCTGAGGATGCTGGCCCTGCCTGCATCTTACCAGACCTTCATTCACACATGAATGCACACATGAATGCACACACGTACACACACAGGCATACAGGTCTCCTCCAGTGTTTGTTTGCCTTTCCTTGTGTTGGTGCTGTAGGGAGGGCTTCCTTCTTTTGGCTCCCACCCTGGCCCTGGATACCCTTTTTCAGCTCTATCATGCCATCTCCTTCCCCTTATTTGCTCACCACTACCCACAGCCCCTTCTATCCCCAGACCCACCCTGCCACCTTGTCAACAGACCAGATGACACTTGTCTTAGGGTTTCTGTTGCTAGGACAAAACACCATGACCAAAGAGCAGGATGGGAGCAGAGGGTTTATTTGGCTCACACTTCCGTATTATAGTCCATCATTGAGAGAAGTCAGAACAAGCTCTCAAACAGAGCAGGATCCCGGAGGCAGGAGCTGATGCAGAGACCATGGAGGGATGCTGCTTACTGGCCTGCTCCCCATGGCTTGCTCAGCCTGCTTTCTTATAGAACCCAGGACCACTAGCCGAGGAATGGCACCACCCACCATGGGCTGGACCCTCTCCCATCAATCACTAATTGAGAAATGCCTTAGAGCTGAATCTAATGGAGACATTTCCTCAGCTGAGGCTCCTTCCTCTCTGATGGCTCCAGCTGGTGTCAAAACCAGCCAGTACTCACTCCTTGTCAACACATAGCATATTACTATTGAACCACAACTCTTCCTTATTCATCCCTAAAGCCTCACATTAATATCATAAATAATTTTAAAAGCCCCACAGTCGTTACAAATTCAAACACATTACAATTTCAGTCTCTTTAAAATATCCAATCTCCCTAAAAATCTAAAATCTCTTTTTAAAGTTCAAGTCTTCTCTGTGAGCTCCTTTACAAGTCAGAAGTAAATTAAATACCTTCTTCAAGAGGGAAGAACCAGGGCATCATCACAATCTAAATGAAGCAAAACTAAACTCTAGTGGTATAAATAACTCAATATTCAATTATTCGAGATCCACTTACAATCTTCTGGACTCCGCCAAAGGGCGTCAGTTACTTGTCTGGCTCAGCCCTCCGCAGCACACACAGCTTGTCTTCCAGGCCTGGCTGGCTCCCCTCCACTCCTGCTGCTGTTCTTGGTGGACATCTCCAAAATCCTGGGGTTCCTTGCTGCAACTTTCACCAATAGCCTCTCATAGGCTCTCCCCCTGGTGATAAGCCTCAACTCTACACGACTCCTTCAGTCCTGGGCCTTCAACTGCTACTGAGGCTGCACCTTCACCAATGGCCTCTCACAGTGCCAAAGCCTCAGCTGCTCCTCATGACCCTTGATGCCTTCAAAACCAGAACCGCCTGGGTAACTCTTACACAGTACCAAGTCCTGCTGCCAACACGAGGTACAATCATGGCCACCTCTGAAACACAGCTTCTCTGTGCTCTCAGGAACCACTTTACCTCAGTGATGCTGGTCCCTTCTTAATCACCACTGATTTCTTCAGTCCACCAGTATCAAATATCCCAACAAAACAAGGTTTCCCTTTAGTACTTGTTCATCACAGTTGATTCTTCAGCCCCAGGTAACCAGAACCACAAAATTGTAATTCAAAATAACAAATGGCCCCCATAGAGTCTTTAAACTTCCCAAGCCAGGCCTTCATCCTCTGCATCCTCTCAACATTCTGAGCACCCCACAGAGCTCTTAACACTCAAAGTTCCAAAGTCCTTCCTCCATCCTTCCCAAAACATGGCCAGGTCTGTCATGGCAATGTCCCATTACACTGGTACCAATTTGTGTCTTAGGGTTTCTATTGCTGCCACAAAACTCTATCACCACAAAGCAAGTTGGAAAGGAAAGGGTTTGTTTGACTTATACTTTCCCATTACTGTTCATCACTGAAGGAAGTCAGGAGAGGAACTCGGAACAGAACAGGAACCTGGAGGCAGGAGCTGATGCAGAGGCCATGGAGGGTGCTGCTTACAAGCTTGCTTTCCATGGCTTAGTCACCCTGCTTTCTTATAGAATCCAGGGCCACCATCAGGGAAAACACTGCCCACCATGGCCTGGGCCCTCCCCCATTGATCACTAGTTGAGAAAATGCCTTACAGCTAGATCTCAAGGAGGCATTTCCTCAGCTGAGGTTCCTCTCTGATGACTCTAGCTTGGATCAAGTTGATACACAAAACCAGCCAGTACAGTTCTGTTCCCTCAGTCAAACTAACTTTCCCAATTCCTCAGTCCTAAATGCAAGTGGTACCTCCTCCAGGAAGTCCTCCTGGCCAACACAGAGAAGCAGATGCTCTAAGCCAGTCTATCTTCCACCTCAAAAGCCAAGGGGCACTTAGAGGTCAAAGTCAGGATGGGACAGCTATCATTCCACAGGCCCCTCGGCCCTGCGTGGCATCCTACAGACAAAGGACAAACAACCATCTCATCCTCAATAGAAAGCACCCCCTCACCGATGGCCAGAGAGGGCCATTTATTCCATCTCCTGATGCAGGTGTTAAGGGCATTTAATTTACTCATGAATTAAAGAATCTAATTCAAGAATTAAAACTCCAGCTCAATGATTGATCTTGTGAGCTGTTGAATCCTCATACTAGCAATTCAAAAGACTATTTATTTCTTCTGAGATCTTTTCAAAAGGCAAGGATGAAAGAGGAACCATTGCTCCCCAGGCATGTATCTATCCCTGTTTGAAAGGAAGATCCTAGGCTGGTGAGATGGTTCAGTGGGTAAAGGAACTTGTTACCAAACCTGCTCATTTGACTTTGATCCTTGATGACCCACATGGTACAAGGAAAGAATTGACCCCTGCAAGTTGTCTGCTGACCTCTCCATTTGCACTATAGCACATGTACACACAATAAATAAATAAATGTTAATCCCAGCCATTGAGAGGCTGATGCAGGAATGTTACACACTCGTGCCGAAAAGCAAAAAAGGAGAACCGAGTCAGCAGGGTCAAGTTAAGCATCTCTCCCAGCACAGGAGACAGCATATGCAAAAGACTGAAAGGGAGATGGCAGATAGGACCCATAACTGTCAACCACATACACAACCCTCAAGGAACAGGCTAGAGCCATTCTCCAAGCTGACTGACCACAGGACCTTTGCATGTGCTTCCACACAGGATGGTGCTACCAGAAGCTGCCTCCATCACTAGCACTGCCTTGTCTGAAAAGTTGGCTTTCAGCTGTAAGTGTGACAAACAGCACCACACACTCTACTCTGGAATGCCTGAGAAAACAGTCCTCCATAAAACACCTTAGCAGCCCATTTTATTTAAAAGCATAAGAAAAACAAGTCCAAAAAACTGAGACTGGGGAGGTGACTCATTCAGTCAAGTGACTACATGTAAGCCTGAAGACCATAGCTTCATCTCTAGCACCCACATAAAAGCAGCACATACCTGAACCTCAATAGTGAGAGGCAGAGATGGATGTATCCCCAGAGTTCATTGGCTAGCCAGCCTGGCGGAATCAGTGAGCTCCACCCAGATTCAGTGAGATCCTGTCTCAAAATAACAGAGTGCAGAGTGAATGGAAAGTCAGCTAAGAGAACCCTGGCTCATCTACGCCAACCTTTAGCTGTCACTCACAACATGAGCTCAGCAGAATGGCTCCTCTACGAGTTAGACCTTTCTTGGAGACTCCAGGCAGAGGCTCCCAAGGCTGTGTTGTATTCCCTGATTTCTTTCCAGAGAAAGGCAATGAGCAGTTTTTATCATGTTCTGCCATATTTTGGAAGGGTGAGTATGACAAGTCACTGGTCCCCTTGAATCACTTCCTCCTAGGTGGGGTCCCACTGAACACACATGTCCTAATAGCAGCTTAAGCACAGTCTGTGTCCCCCCACACCTCTCTATTGCCCCAAGGAGTGATGCACCCACTTCACACAGCCTGGCTTCTAGAAGGCAAGAATGGGCCACTGCCTAAACAGTAGACCCCAGCAAGGGGATGGAGCTCACAGGGATCAGCATCCAGGATTCAACCCAGTCTGGTGGACAGGAAAGAACAGCCACCACACCCCTCTCAGAAGTTCACAGCCATGACCAGATGCTGGGTCAGTGGACGAGACCCCATATGTGCCTGCTAAGGTGCACAGGGAGATCACTGGCCCTCTATCCTGACCTCTGGAAGCCTCTGGCCTCGGCTGGTGGAGATGTGCCCAGCTTCTTCTCCACAGGCGCTAAGGACAGGTGCCCAGGAGAAGTATTCCCCCTCCAAAAAAATAATTTTTGCTTATTAAAAAGCATAAATGGTTGATGATATTATGTTGAAGACTTGTGGTGGGACTGGTCTCTGTGTCATCCTATAAATAAAGAAGCTATTTTGGCCTGTATGGAGCACCGTAGATGTGGGTGGAGAAACCAGAAGAGAGACAGGTAGAGGGAGGGTGGAGTCAGGCAGTCTCCATCCAGCTGACAAAGAAGAAACATGTAGGATCCAGGTGAGATGGGCCACACCAAGGGCCGTGTGGCAGGTAGATTAATGGAAATGGGTTGAGTTAAGATGAAAGAGCTAGCTAGCAATGTGCCTGAGACATAAGCCAAATAGTATAAAATTAATATAAGCGTCTAAGTCATCTTTGGGGTGTAAAAGCCACCACGAGCAGGTCTGAACTTCTGGCCCAAACAGGGTCGGTAGTCATTTACAACAAAGACCCTATTATGGCTATAAGCTTTGTAACCATGACTGTTACTTAGTCTGCGGACTAGGAATCTTGTGATCCTGAATGAGTTAGTTCATTTTTCTCACAGGGCAGGAATACATGACCTTCCAATCAGCAGCATCTTGATAAAAACTCCAGAAGGCAAATGTGGAATGCCCTGGCTGGTGAGAACCAATCAGAAATGTCTAGGAAAGTGTGACCAACCCTCCCAAACAGGAAAAGATTTCATAATGCATGCACTTGAACTGTATAATGGAACGAAAACTTAAAACTCAAAAATACCTTTAATCCTAGCACTCAGGAGACAAAGGCCAGAAGATCTCTGTGAGTTCAAGGTTAGCCTGGTCTACAAAGTGAGTTCCAGGCAGCCAGGGCTCTTATAAAGAGAAACTCTGTCTTGGGACCCCTCCCCCCAGAACCCACTTTCTAATGAGTTCATTTTGATTGAACTATGATCATCTATCTGCAAAATCCAAGTTTGAGAGGCAGCTAGCTGTAATGTACTTGTCTAGCATACACAATACCCTGAGTCAATTGCCAGCACCACATGAAGTAGAGATGGAGGCACACACATATAATCTCAGGTAAAGGCAGGAGGATCAGAAGTCCAAGGTTATCCTTGGCTCCACAGAGAGACAAAGGTCAGCCTGGGCTACACGAGATCCTGTCTCTAAACAGATCTCAGTTGTTAAGCCCAGTTCTCTCTACAAATCTTAAGAAGGTAAAGCTGAAGCCATACAAGACTTAGGACACACACAGGGGATATAGGGAAGACAGATATGCTGGCCTTCACCACAACAGGCATCTAAGACCAACTAGCAATCTGCAGTCATCAAGGGCATAAAATAGCTCTTGACAGGTGGAGAGAGAAACCCTACTCTTAATTAGGAAAAACTGAGATCCATAGTAAGTTCAAGCAGGGTACAGGAAGATCCAGGTTCAAAGCCAGGCTAGGTTATGAAGTGAGATCATGTTTGGGGTGAGGCACATACCAAGCAAATGTTGATGCCACTGGTGAATCTTTTCTGAGTCCTGATAAGACTGTCACCTGTTCAAAGGTGTTTTTTACAGCTATTTGGGGGCATTTGATTAAGATGGTATGCTTCTAATTATTTAGAACATGTACATAGCCTGTGCTTCCACAGGCATTGGAATACAGGCTTCTGGAATGTTGGTATCTACCCATTTCTATGGCATAAATATTCCCATCACACTTTCAAACCATCACCATCATGTCACTGAACTGGAATCTGAGATAATCCCAGCACAGCCAGGTCTAAGCTGTTAGAGCTAGCTGGCTCTGGCAGCCTCTGGTTCTGAAGATGTGCAAGGGAGACAGCAAGAGGTTTGGCAAGTATTGTGAAATAATCCATTCAAGGTTTACCTTTAACATCTTTAATGATGTGTATGTGGGTCCCAGCCAAGGTTTTTAAAACTAGGAGAGGCTCAAGAGATGGTTTAGCAGTCATAGAGGTATTGCTTTTGCAGAGAACATGAGTTCAGTTCGCAGCAGGGTGGCTCAAACCATCTGTAACTCCAGATCTAGCAGGATCCAGTGCCTCTGGCCTCCATAGACACCTGCACTCATGTGCAAACACACACACACTCACACAGAGAGAAACAGAGACAGACAGACAAACAGTAAAACAAAAAGTTGTTTTTTTTTGTTTTTTTTTTTTTACA
The DNA here is from genome assembly GCA_004025045.1 of Sigmodon hispidus. Classification (NCBI taxonomy): domain Eukaryota; kingdom Metazoa; phylum Chordata; class Mammalia; order Rodentia; family Cricetidae; genus Sigmodon; species Sigmodon hispidus. The sequence goes on from PVIH01003582.1 coordinate 99,406, forward strand.
AAAAGTAAAACAAATCTTTTTTTTTTTTAGAAAAAAAAAACTAAAACTAGAGGAGCAAGTATGGGTGATACATGCCTGTAATCCCAGCACTTGAGAGACTGAGGCAGAAGGACCTCTGTAAGCTAGAGGCTAGCGTGAGCTACATGATGAGCTCTAATAAAATCTAGGCTATATAGGTAGACCTTGTTTTAAAATAAAAGTTACAAATAAATAAATAAATAAATGGAGGGATCAGCCAGGCAGTGGTGGTTGGTGGTGGTGGTGCACACCTATGGTCCAGCACTCAGGAGGCAGAGCCAGGCAGATCTCTGAGTTCAAGACCAGCCTACAGAGCAAGTTCCAGGACAGCCAGGACTATACAGAGAAATCCTGCTTCAAAAAAAAAAAAAATAGAGAAATTGAACAGAACAAAGTACTGATCGCTATCAAATCTGGATGATTCCCCTGTGGGCTTTATTTACTAGCACTCTCTACTATTATATATATATTTGAATATTAAATAATGAAATATTTAAATCCATATATATATATATATATATATATATGGGAAAATTTTATTCCAAGAATTCTAGCTATGCCCATTGACCTCCGAGCCCTTTGGAACCTCACTTCCTTCTATGGTCTGAGAAGGAAGGAAGGGGATCCATGGAGACTGCAATCACAGGATTAAATCCATCTTCCAGTCCTCAGGGGTCATAACCCCAGATTCTTCCTGGTTATATGACCCTGTACCAGATTGAGAATAAAAATATAGCCTCCAAAAGAAACGTTATTTGGGGCTTGACTGGACATCCTTGAGGTACCACCTGCCAAGAATATGATGTTGGGCAACTGTCTCCAACTCTGAGCCTTGGTTTCCTGGTTAATGGCAGGAGGTTACTGACAGCTTCTTTTGAAGGTTGAAGGCAGAGCTGGCCCATCTTCTTCCCTGTGCACAGACACACAAAGGAATAATATCTCTGAGGGCCTTCGCAGGGCCTTCAGGGAAGGCAGTGAACCCTCTAAAGTAGGGCTCTTGGACAAGGGGCAGGGCTGTTATAGAGTCAGCATACGCAGGGCCCTGGGGGCGGAGCTTTGTTGTACAGCCAGCTTGTGCAGGGCCCTGGGTTTGACCTCCAGCATTCAAGAAAAAAACAAGTTGTCCCTGTGTAAAAACACCCCACTTCTCCCAAAACAGCTGGTTCCAGATTGGCAAATGTCCCCATTTTTCCAAGAGAAATTGAGGCTCTAGCACCCTTTGCACCCTCTCCATCTTGAGACGCTACCAGCATCTCAAGTGAGTGCTTACAAGTCCTGAGGAAGCTGAGCCAAACCCCTCTAAGATCATAAGTGGGTGACTTATATGTCACTTCGAAACAGGACAAAGAGCTGACATCCCCAGAGGTCTTACTCACTGCCCCACAAAGCCTGGCCTAGTGCTCCAGAGGTTTCATCCAGACCACCTCACAGTGCCCCACCACGGTGCTTAGGACAGATGATGAAACTGAGGCTGATGCTCAGAAAGGCCAAGCCAAGACCAAATGCCAGTCTGCCCAAGAACCTGTCACTTGGGTTTGTGGTACCTCAGAACTCATAAAGGGCTTTTAGGAAATAAATGCCAGGCAGGAGAGGGGCCGGTGTGTACTCAGGGCTGGACAATGTGAATGATTAGCTGGACTGGCCAGGTCTTCCATTCCTTTCCTGATTGGGGACCCAGGCTAGGTAAAATTGAGTGGTGCTGCTGGACAGATCCATCCACTCCACCCTGGGCAGTGAGGCCACCAAAATAGGAAGGCTCCCACATTGCTACCTTAAAATGCATACCCAGACAGGGGAGTGTTCTTGCCCCAAGCAGAAACCTTCACTTTCTCCCCTTTAGAAATGCTTGAACTTGAGCTTAAAACCAGGTACCAGACCTACAGACACTTGCTCCATTATCAGGTGCCTTTAGGAGTGGACTAAAAACAGATCCAACCATGGAAATTGGAGCCCTTACCTGGGAACTGGAGATAATGCACACACACACACACACACACACACACACACACCCCACACAGGGCATGTAATTCTTTCTGACTAAAACCTGGCTGACTGACCAGTGGACACAGTGCATGCCTCAAAAGCAAGAGGGTCTGAGTTTGGACATTCCAAAGAACTGGGGAGGTAAAAACAGGTGAAATTCATTGGCCAACCCACCTAACCAAATCTATGAGTTCCTGAATCAATGAGACTTCATCATACAGTGGAGGGTGACTGGAAAAAAACGCCTGACATCCAAACTGCACAGGAACTCATGTGTGTGCGTGCATTCACGTGCTCTGTGAAATCTGATACTTCTATAGGCACCAACATTCATGTGCCACACCCACACACAGAAACGTACATACACATGACTAAAAGTAAAATTAGAAATTTAAAATACAAAGGGGTCAGAGCTATCACTCCGAGACAGACACTTGCCTGACATGCGCTAAGCTCCATATTCAATCTTACTAAAAATAAATAAATAAATAAATAAATAAATAAATAAATAAATAGTGCCTGGAGGTGGTGGTGCATACCTTTTGATTCCAGCACTTGGGAGGCAGAGGCAAGAAGGAGGATCTCTATGAGTATCTCTTGATACCAGACTGAGGATCTCTTGATCTTTCAGTCTGGTCTACAGAGTGGGTTCCAAGGCAGCCAGGCTACACACATACACACACACACATACCAAAAAAAAAAAATGTTGTCTCAAAAAAAAAAAAAAGAGAGAGAGAGAGAAAAAAGAAAAGAAGGAAGGTAAACAAGTATATATAAATGGGTGATGTGGAAAGAGGGGAGATACTCATGCCATGTTATATGTAGAACACTCAAAGGTCTGGTCACACAGAGGAGCTACAGAGTTGACCAGCAACATCTCAAGCCTTGAGAACTAGCAGTTACTTCCAGAAGGGTCTACAAACATCCCATACAGATATACCACCTTCCCTTTCTAGACTTCAATACTAACCCTCACAGGTGGATCAGGATGTCAAAGCTGTTCTGAACTCTGTCTGTGGTACTTGCTGGCCATGGGAAGTGACATACCAGTCTTCACATCCAAACAGACACAGTAGTAATAGGCCCTGGGCTGCTGGCCTATTTTAAAGCACTTTAGAACAAGGCTTCATTCCCTGTACACATGACTAACAATATCTATTTCCAGGGCTGGGCCCAGAATTAAAGAGTCAGAAGGAGGCTGGGACTGCAGCTCAGTGGTAGGACAATTTCCATTTGTGTGCAAGGCCCTGGGTTCAATCTCCATCAGCTCTGTAGAGCAAACAGTAGATTAATAAGAACAGAATTTAATATGGCTCTCATATTAAAGCACTGTTGTGAGGGCAGGGCTATTTATTTGTAGTAAAATCAGCAAAAGAAGCATGGGGTCCTGAGTTCCATCCCCAGAACTCTGGTGGGTTTTTATTTTGTTTTGTTTTTTTAAGCCAAGCATAGTGACACACACTTGAAATTCCAGCTCTGAGAAGACAGAGTTGGGCAGATCCCTGGGGCTAACCTAGTCTAACTGGCAAACTTCAGGGCAATAAGAGCCCTGTCTCAAAATAAAGTAGGCGACATTCCTGAGGAAGAACATTTGAAGTCCTCTAGTCTGTGCATGCACGCATGCAAGTGCATACAAACACACACACACACACACACACACACACACACACACACACACACACACGCACACACACACAGAGAGAGAGAGAGAGAGAGAGAGAGAGAGAGAACTATTGGGGTCTTGACTTATAGCTCCGTGGTAGGTAGAACACTTGTCCAAATGTGTGAGGCCCTAGGCTCCATCCCCAGTACCACTAAACAAACAAAAAGTTCATAAAGGCAAATCCCTTGTGACAATGGCTGCCTCTGATACCGAAGGGCAACAGGCAACGGAGCTTTTTAACCAGTTTGTGTTTATATCTTCACGGTTGAATGAGTCTTGAAAGTTAGGAGAGCACACTTCCTCAAAGAGATTTTCCCAGTAAGCTTTCCACTGACTCCGAGGCCGCCCTCCCTCCTTATCACAGATCAGGGCGAGCCTCCCTGGCCTGGGCCCCAGCACCCTCCTCTCTTGGGATAGCTCTTCCCAGCTCACAGGGCTCATTCACCCCACTGCTCCGGATGGAGTGCCTAGCCCATCCCAACACTCAGAAAGAGGAGGAAGGGGCCACAGAATGCCACTGGACGTCCACAATAGGCTCAAGTCCAAATTCCCGGCTGCCAGCACCACCGCTTTCTTTTACTTCCTACTCTATACAGTGGAAAAAATAACCACAGTCACTTCAGGATCTGTGTGTTGCAAGGCTTAGACAGAAAACATAGGCAGAGACCCCAGAACAGTGCCTGGCACCAAGGACTCAGGATCTCAGAACAATTCAAGGCTGCCTGGCATAGTCCTGGTTTATGCCTGATCTCCCAGGAAACCTTCTGGTTAGGGTTCCTGATCACCACTTTTAATTGTCGTGATTTGTACTCAGCAAGCTGCTTCATTGGTAAAGGGACTGGCTGCCAAGCTTGATGACCTGAGTTTGATCCCAGAACTTAATGGTAGAAGGAAGGAACCGACTGTTACAAGCTGCCCTCTGACCTACAGGAGTGCATGCACACACATACACCCATACAGATAAAGAAATAATGGGCTAGAGAGATGGCTCAGCAGTTAAGATTGTACACTGCTCTAGCAGAGGACATGAGTTCAGTTTCTAGTACCAATAGTGGGCAATTTGCAACCACCTATAATCCCAGTCCCAGGGAGATTAGATGCCTCTGGTCTCTTTGGGTACCTACCTTATTTGTACATACCCACACAGAGGTACATAATTTTTAAAAAAGTTAAATAAATAAACGTAAATATTTTTAAGGATGAGTTGTAGAATGCCAGCAGAAAAGCCTATAACATAAATGTCCCGATTTGGAAGAGAATTTTAATAGGCACCCTAAATTAATTGCCTACTGCCATTTAAATTATTATTTATTTATTATTTTCCATCGCTATACTGGGTCTCCAGATTGGCTCAAAATAGCTTCGGAATTCTGCACCACCCTTAAGCCTAAGAGTGGTCCTGTCCTGAATATCCCACAGTCTGGTCCTTCTCTAGCTCACTGACTCTTACCACAGAGAGAAGATCATGGGTCTGAGGGGGTGTGCTCATCTGCAGCCTGGATCCCCTCCCTGGGTCTCACTCTGGATATCCAGGCCCCCAGACTTCCTTGCACAGGTGACTCTGTCTTGCAACCCAAGAGAGCAGACTGAACACTAGTGTGTCTGGCCCTAAGGCTGAGGGATAGCCAAGGGTCAGCTTTCAGGTGGGTGGAGGGTTGGGGTGGAGAGTCAGTTTGTCTATGCAAGCTGAGATGTTTGCAAGTGTGCACAAGAGTCCCTGGAGGGCAGGAGACGCAGAGGTGGGAAAAGGTGAGGCTGGGGGGCCAGGCGCTAGGGCCCCCTCTCAATGCACCTCACTGCTGCACCACCCAGCTTCATGCAGTGTAAGCAGCCTACACCCGGAGCAGCTTTGCATGTTATTATGAAAGCGTGTTTGGGAGAGCAGACTAGAACATATTTTATTCCTCATTTTGTTAGCTTGATTTATAACCTGCAAATATTTAGACATGTGGTACATGAACTCGAATCTGCACTTTTGCTGGGCTCCACGGATCCCTACCACCTTCTGCCCAGTCTCCGTGCCAAAAGCTTATCAAGCCCCTCCTGTGTTAACCCAGACAACTCCAGGAGTTTAACGTGGCCACGGGGGCGGGGGGCGGGAGGGGGGAACCAAATCAGAAAAGAGCTGGTTCTGCAGGGACAGAGGCCTGGTCCCTTTCTCTACCTTTTGCTTTTAATGAGGTGGAACAGGGACTCTGAGTTTTGCTTCCCTGTTTAGACAGGGGGTTCCTCTAGCTCCTGGGATGTAGCCCCAGGCAGGACCAGAGGAGCCTGGACTATATCAGTGACCTGGAGAGGGTGTGGCCCAGCCATGGCAGGTAACTATTAATACAGAATTAAGCTTCTTCTTCAGTCAGGCATATAGTTTAAGCAATAACTCCACTTGATCTATTCATTCCACAAACGTGGCACCCACTCACTCTGTGCCAGACACCAAGCTAAAGGCTGTATCTGCCCGGTGTGGGAGAAAAAAATAAAAGAAGCACACAGAAACCCAAGCACAAAGCTAGGATTGGTTCCTATATTAAAAAGAGACCTCCGCAGCCATTGAGTTCCTAAGCGGAAGGGTCTACTCAGAAAAGCAAGGGGTTCACTCAAGACCTTGCTGCCTTGAGCGAGCCAGAGCCCAGGGCGATCCAGAAACGAGGTTTCGGATTCCCGGAGTCTCAGGCCACTGTCCCAAGCTGCCCGAAGCAGGGAGGCCCCTGTCCAGCTCCGGGAAGGCTAGAGGGAGGTGAGCGCTAGGGAGGGGCCGAACCGCAGAACGCGGGGGCCTGGGGGCCCGGAGGGGTCCCGCGGGGACAGTCGGGCCACCGCAGCCTGGTGCGCCTGGAGCGCTAGCGCCTGGGTGCGCGCGAGTGGCAGCCGCGCTCGGGTGGCTACGCCGGGGTCGATCGGGGATCCCGGCTCCCAGGCGCCGGCGGGGGGCCGCGGGGCGCGGCTAGGGCGGCGCTGCAGTGCCCACAGCGGCGGGCTGGGGGAGCTGTGCCCGCCTGTCCCAAAGGCCCCGGGCGGGGACTCAGCAGCTGGGTCGCCGCGCCTCTAGCTCGGCCCAACTGGGCGGCGTGCGGCCAGGCGTGCCTGGGGCTCCGAGCGCGCCCGGGCGCCGGGCCGGGGAGGCCCCCCAGGAGAAGCCCAGTCCCGTGGGCTCAGGCCCGCCCCCGTGGGGTGTGGGGGGGTGTCCCGCGCCGCTGGACCCGCCCAGGTAACCCCATCCTTGGCCCGCCCCCGGCCCGCCCCGCCGGCCGCCCGCCCGCCTCCGCCGCTGCCGCCGCATCCCGGCTCTGGGGCGGCGCTGACAGTCGGGTCCGCCGGGCAGCGGGCGCAGCAGCGGGCGGCGCGGCCGGCTGCTCGGAGGCTGAGCCCCGCCGCGCGCCCCGGCCCGGCGCCCCAGCCCGTCCGCGCGGCGCCCACCTGCCGCCCCGACGGGAGCCTCTCGGACGCTGCCCGGGGCCGGGCGCCCGAGACACCATGAGCCCCCGTTCGTGCCTGCGGTCGCTGCGACTCCTCGTCTTCGCCGTGTTCTCGGCCGCTGCGAGCAACTGGCTGTAAGTCTGGCCGGGGACCGGGCGGGCGGGGCAGACCCTGGGGCAGCGGACACAGGGGGCTCCCGGCAGGTGTCTCAGCCGCAGGACCCAAGGCTCGCGCTCCCGCCCGTTCGTTCCGCCAGCCTCCACCACTCTCCGGACTTCCCTCTGGAGGTCCCGGGACCCCTGCTGCCCGGGGTCAGGCTTCCTGGCCCGGGGCAGCAGAGGTGGAAGCGCGTGTGCACCAAGAGGCGGCCCTGAGTTGAGTGCTCTAGGGTGCAAGGGGGTGCGAGCGCGGGGCGGTGTCCCCGGCGCGGTGCGGGACGCAATCCGACAGGCTGTCAAGTCGCAAGGAAGCCCACCGCAGGGAAGGAGTCCCCCGCATAATAGCAGGTTAATCTCGAGAAGTCTGGACGCGAGCTCCCCGCGCTGCGCCGCGCCGCGCTGCGGGCTGGAGGCGTGCAGGGACCTGTTTCTGCTTGGGGGGCGGGAGCCAGGAGTAGAAGGCTAGGACCGGGACGCCGAGCCTCTGAGAGCCCGCAGGCTGGCTCTGGCAGGACCTCGCTGTTCCCTTAGGCAGGAAGAAACTTCTCCCAACATTTAATAAAGAAGGCGACCGCCTCCATCCACCTCTAAGGGTCTTGCCTAAGAAGGAAGCGGGTGGTAACCGCTGGTGACCTGTGTGTTTCTCCTTGACTGGGTCTGCGCTCGGGAGGATCCCTGGGAAGGAGGAGGAGAGCTAGTAACTAAGAGAACAAGGAACTAGCTAGACCTTAGGCTCCTTCATCCCTCCTCAGTGACACTTCCCCATGGCCCTGGCTTAACCCTGGCCCCAACTTCTCCTGCCCAGAGCGCTGCCGCCTTCTACTGTGGGCAGCCAGTGGGGAGCCAAGCTCCAGTATTGATCTGAAAAGCATGAGGTGGGAAGGGGGGATAGCCAACAGTGTAGCTGGGGTTTCCATGGAGACAGTGGGAAAGGAAAAATTCTCTCTGCATCAAGACCAAAGAACAAATATCTCCCATGAAATTGCCCTGAGTGTCCAATGGCTGTTGCTATGAGGTCATTGTGGCCAGCCAGGGCCCTGTAGACTGGAAAGGAGTGTGTTCGTTGGGGTCAGAGCCACCCAGAGCTTGGGAGACTGAGGTGATGTGGAATTCTCCCAGCTGTTCAGAAAGCTAGCGACTCCAAGGCCCAAAGTGGCTGCAACGCCTTTGTTTTTCTTGGAGTCTTAATTTGATTAACACTTGAGGGGCAGTGGCAGAGTGGACAGAAACCAGGGCACAGCCACCACCCCTCCACTTCTTGCAGGCTGCCCCCCCCCAGCACACACAGTGGAGTCTAGGTTGCAGACCTGGGCTGTGGGAAGGAAACTGCTTTGGACTTTAAGGAGGCTGGGGTCTCTGAAGCTGCCTCTTAGAGATGGGCGGCTGTAAAACAGGCCTGAGCATCAAGGAGAATAAGTGGGTCTGACCTACCCAGCACCAAGCACCTACCAAAAAACTAGAGTGTGTGAGCCAGGCCTGCAGCAAACACAGATGCCAGAGAAAGGCTCTTTAGCTCCCTTTATAGATGAGGAAACTGAGGCACAAGAAAGGGAGCTCAGAGCTAAAGACTGAACCCAGATGCTTTAGTTTACAAGGATAATCTACTTCTTGCCTGAGGCTGTCCCCAAATTGACCCAGTACACCCAGGTAGAATTGCCACCCGCCTCCAGCCATGTCCACCACGCCCTGGTCCCAGGTAGGGAGGCAGCCTCAGCGTCAGGTCTTTGCAAAGCATGGGGAATTCCAGAGCTCAGTTCTTGAGCCTTGAGCCTGCCTGCACTGTAGGGGGTGGGTGAGGAAGGGAGGCCTGGGGTTGGAGAGGTTGGCAAACCTGTTCTCTGCAACTGTGATGGTTCCTGTTGCCATGTAGCCTGGCTCTAGGCAACCCAATTCACAATTCCAACAGGGCTTAAAGCTAGGGGGGGGTCTCTCTACACAACTCAGAAAGGGGGAAGGGGCTTCCCAGGACTCCATCAAACTAGAGAGGATTCAAAGGGGGAGAGGTCCAGGCACACACCCCAAACCGGGATCACTGCCTTGTACAGAACACCTCCACCCTCAGCCAGAAACTACACCAGCCCCTAGGGAAACAGGTGCCACAGTCTAGCCTCCCAGCACAGGAGAAGCCACAGCTAAAATGGGCAGGACTGTGTGCGTGCTCCAGAGCACAGTGGGGCTGCAGCTGGGGCTATCGCCTTAGTAACATCCATCACCTACTACACTAGCTGAATCCTCACTACCTTGGAACCCCATTTTACAGATGAAAACACTGAGGGCCATAGAGGTAACCCAGAGCTACTTAGCTTATAAATGGCAGAGCTATCTAACCCACGTCAGCCTCCAAAAGCAACAGTTCTGGGTTGGCAGCTGTCCATTCAGGCATGGTAGTGGCACTGTCTTTTCAAGGGTGAGCCAAGGCCCATTGAGATGGCCCAGTGGGTAAAGGCACTTGCTGCCAGGTCTGCCAACCTGAGTTCCATCCCTAGGACCCACATGGTAGGAAAGGATCGACTCCCACAAGTTATCCTCTGACCTTCACAGACATTCACACACACACAGATAGATAGATATAAAAAGGGGATGAGCCATGCTGCAGGCCTGGCCCAGAAAGGATAGCTGGCAGCATTGCCAAGGAGACAAGGCCTGGGTGTACCTAGAAGCCAGCCTCCTACCATGGTGGGTTGCTAGCTGATTGCAGAGTCTGCTGTCTGATGTCTCAGGACACTAGCCTGGTGGAGGAGGCCCATGTCCCTCCGCTGGGGTTGGAGCTGGGAGAGCAAGCCTAGAGAAGCTGGATGCTGTTGAATAGGCTGGTGTCTGGTATCTAGGCAGTTTGTGCAGCTCCCATCAGTGAAGGAAGAAGGGGGGGGATACACAGTTCATGATAGAAGGCTTGTACTTGGCCCTCAAGAACCTCCCTGAGTCATGCCCAGCATCAAGGCTACACCAGCAGATCAGGGACGCAGGCTCAGGTCACAGTTCTACAGTACATGCTGGGTGGCCTTGAGCGGGCTGTTTCCTCCCTCTGAGCTTATTCTGAACCCTGAATAGAAGAAAAAGGAAGAGTTGATGACACAAAAGCGGGTATCGATTCTGTTTGTTTTCTGGGAAAGAAGAGCACAGTGGTGCACTGAGCAGAGATGTTTGCAGAATCCCAGTGAATAGAACAAGAAACTCCTACTGTACTCAAAGTTGGGTCTACAGAGTGTCTCAGAGCTGGGGCTCTGAGTCAGACAGCCCAGGTTTCTACTCCAGCTCTGCCAGTACTCCACTGAGGGACCTTGGCTCTCATCTGTAAAGTAGTGCCTGTGGGTGCAGATGGTTCACAGTGGTGTTCAGGAGGAGTGAGCCTATGCATGCAGCACAACAGCAAGAAGCCAGGCATGCTAATAGAGATGGGGGGGCCTCGCTAGCTGCTAGAGGCTGGGTACTGCTGTCCCTGAGCTGCAAAACTGTCTTTGTCTATAGGGATGATGAAAAGAATGGGTACTTGAGATGCTCCCAAGCCCCATTTGTCCCAAGCAGTGCTGTCCAGATCCTACAGTTTTAAAAAGACAGGAGCCAGGCTGCTTCCCAGAGCCAGAAGATCTAGCTTGGCTTGTCCTGCTGGTCAGAGGTTGTTACAGGAAACACACTTCAGTGCCACTGGAGGACTAAAGGGAGACATCAAGGACCTTATGGGTTCCAAGGCCCAGGTGCGCATCCCTGAGCCAAGCTCACACATGCCTGTACTCCCAGCAGGGATGTATGACTCCCCAGGCTACAGGCGAAGTGAGGTGGTGTGACTCTCCAGTCCAGACATGGGTAGAGACAGCCCTACAGGTAAAAAAAAAAAAGTGGCCTGTCTTCTGCCAGGAATGTTTCATTGCTCCCCCAACAGTAAAAGCCCATGTCCTTGGAGACTCTCCCATGACTCTGGGTAGTGAGTCACAGTCATACCACACTAAGAACTTTACAGTTTACACTGGGCCCCCTCCCCACCTTGGTATTGTGGATATTTTTGGATAGGTCTGTCCTTGGCATCTTAAGGCACTTAGCAGTATATGAAGGCTCTATCCTAGAAACCATAACACACTTCACCGCATGCCAGCTGATGACCCAGTATCTACAGACATTACCAAATGTGTCCTGGGGCAGGCGGGGGTGTGGGCCAGGCTTCCCCGGCACATGCGGTGAACGGATGTTCCAGGCACTTCACTATCCTAACTTCTTCCCCGCCCCCAGAGCAGAGGTGTGTGGGTGGGCTCCAGCCCCATTCAGAGGTCTAGAGGAAGCAGGGCCTGACCCAAGTCCCAGTCTCAAGTTCTGATATATCTTGTAACCACCTTCTACTACATATGACATAGTCATGTAGCTTCTAATGCCTGAGAGGGCAAAGCTATGGCACACACGCCTTTGAATGTCCCCCCAGTATTCTGCAAATACCTGCCAGGTTATGGCTGTTCAGTCATCTGTGGATCAGTGAGAGGCTCAGTCACTGAGGGTTGGAGGCCTGGGATAAGACGGTCTGTCTCACTTTCCCGGGCTCAGGTGATATTCAAAGTGCTGCTGCCGGACAGATCTGCAGGCTGAACCCTTCCTCACTAGCTGGAGCAGAGCCTCCCAGCCAGCCTGAATCTTTCCCACCCCTCCATACAGGGGGAGGCAGGACCAGGCTCTGCCTGAGGGGTTTGCTCAGTCGGCAGCCGGGACCCAGCTGTCTGCTATGGTTTGACTTTCAACCCTCCACCCTGGATTAGCCATTGAGCAACTCAGCAAGCATCTGACAAGACAGTGCTCCCCAAACCTGTTGAAACTCGCCCAACGAGGGCCCTGTGGGTGCCCTGAGAAGTTTAGCCTTGCACCAAGCCTCTGCCTCTCATTCCTTCCTGGGAGAAGAGCTCAGGCTGAGCCAACCAGACACAGATTGATCAGAGGAGCTGCTGCAAGGGTGACGGCACCCGCCTTTGGCCCCACAGGTCACCCCTCCGCTCCCAGCTAGCCTGCAGGAGGTGTTCCTGGTTTGCTCTGCAAGCAGCTGGGAGGCAGAGCTGAGCCAGGACCCACAGTTGCTTCCCAGATTTCCATAAGAGTTGCCAGGTTTTATCTCTGAGTCCTGAGCTGCATCTTTAGTGGTGATTCAGCCAGCCCGAGGGGAAGCTCACTCCCTGCTGTGACCCTACCAGGCCCCTTCTCCCGTAGCCCCTCTGTCTCCCCCATCTTCTGGCAAACTGGAGATCAAGCTATGTTTCAGAGGTTCCCCTCCAAGTCAGAACCCCTACAGCTCCTGGATGGGACTTCTCTCTGCACAGGGTAGGAGAGAGAGGAGGAAAAGAGGGAGGGTACATCCTGCCCTTGTCCTAGAGAGGTTCCTCCCACCCCCAAAGCTCTCTGCAGGGCCCTAGAGGAGCCTCTGATCTGCAGGGACTATTCACAGCAGCAGCCCTACAATCCCAGGATGAGATCCCAGGAGTCTCTCTCCCAAAGCTTGAGAGAGCAGAGCACTTCCTCCTGAGTCATGGGTGCCTCATTGCCCTGGCACCTCCAGCATTAAAGATGAATCATAAACATCACTGTTGGGGAAGGTCTCAGGGACCCTGAGCTACCAAAGAGGGAGTGTTGGGCTCGCCCCTCAAAAACACGTCAGGCACCTATTGGCATCAGCACAGTCTGTGCTAGACCTCAGAGCCTACAGTATACTCATAGTAAAGCTGGAACTCCAGCCAACTTTTTTCCTTTGTCTCAAAACTTGCCCCATGGCCAATGAAGGAGAAACTGGGGCAAGGGAGGGACCCAGGTTTGCCCAACTGTTTGCTGGGTAGGAATAGAGGTTCAGACAGTCCCACACTCCTGCAAGATTGGGTTAGACCCTGGGTGCAGCCAGTCTGTGCTGAAATGCTCCTTGGGGAATTCCTCATCTTTCCTCACTCCCCATTCCAGGCTCCCCAGCCATCTGGGAACAATGTTTCTATGTCGTCAGTGACCAGGGGACACATGGGGACCTCTAGTGATCTAGGGAGAACTGGGGGGGGGGTGTCTCTGCTGCCAAATTAGAGGCAAGGTAAGGTCATTAAACACCTTAAACTTAATACCTCCTCACTCCAGGAAGCCACCTGATCAGGGAGAGTGTAGGGCCATCGGGTTCCCATCTTGTTGGTGCCCTGTTGACGTAAGTCAGCTACTTGCTCTTCTGGAAGATGAAGTATAAAAACTAAGAGAGGAAATCAACCCCCTTGATTATGAGGGACTTGGAACCCTCAGGAGCAAAATGCTTACTCAAGAGATAGAAGCAGCAGAATAAGGAGTTCAAGGCCAGCCTCAGCCAAATAGTGAGTTCAAGGCCAGCCCTGGCTACATGGCGCTGTCTTTAAAAGGGGAGGTAGAATGCTTGCCTAGCATGCATGAGGCTCTAACTTTAATCCTCTAGGCTGCATGACTAAACAAAGTAAATCAATAAATAATATCACAAAGGAAGAAAGGGTGTACACTAAGTTTTCTGAGGATCTCCAGTAAGGAAATTTAGAATTCTAGAAATCAGAAAACATGGGCCCCAGAGGTCAGCATTTCTAACTTAGAAAACAAACATGGGGCCTAGGAGAGTTGGCCTTGGCATTCAGAGGCAGTCCATCATCCCCACAGAGCACTCAGAGTGTCTCCAGTGCTGGCCATTCCTTACTGGCTGCCCTCCAGGGTTCCAGCCAGGGTTGGTACCTCCTTCTGATGACTTCAGTGGCTACAGAGACCACAGATAACACCGCATAACTATGGGAACACTCATACCTCAGCATCCTTCTCTTTTAATAATACAAGTCCAGGGGAGAATCGGGCCACCTTGCTCAGGTTAGTGTCTAATGAAAGCCCCAGGCCAGGAGGTGGGGGTGGCTTTCGTTTATTTCTACCTCCTACAGTAAGAACAACCAATCTCTCCATTTTACAGAAGAGCACATTGAGGCTGAGGCTCACTAACTTGCATTGAGTGACACAGAGATAGGAGTCTGACCCAGGTTGTTTATCCTCCCTCACCCTCAACCACACTGCTTGCCCAGAGGAGAGACAAGGGTCACAGTGGAGGTCGGTACAGCAGCCGCTCAAACTGGTTACAGAAACAGTGGATGGTTTGACGAGTTAGTTGTGTAGTAAGCTGCATGCTCCCCCAGTCCCTAGAAACACTGCCCCAGATGGGGTGTGGTCCCCTGCTTCCACCTAGCTGAAAGTCACTCCAGCTTACACACTGTTCTCTTCAGGTACCCCCTCCTGCCAACTCGGCCTCCTTCCTCTCTGGTATGGAGGGCACAACTACTCCTGAGAAGGCTCTAAATGTGTCCTGGTCACGAAGGGAGGCCAAAGGGAGGGGGCAGAGAGGCCCAGGCTGGTGTCCCAGCCCCCACCTGGACACTGTAGGGCCAGGACCAGTGCCACTGACCTGCTTGGCTCCCCACCATGGCTGCTCCTCCAGGCCCCTCTCCTCTAGAGTTCAAGGAGAGCCAGGGAAGAGGCACAGAGGTGTGGATTAGCCTCTCCAATTTTGTATATTTTGTTTAAAAAAGCAAGCAAACCTGGAAAAGCTTGGGACAAGCCCAGCTAATTTTAGTTTCTAATGAAGACAGCAGGTGGCTGAGAGGATCTGATCTCCCTGGCAGGGCCAGGGCCCTCAGGCCTCCTCACAGGCTGCAGGCACGGAGGGAGGGCCTCCTGGGAGGAGCCTGCAGGACCTACAGGCCCCATTCGAGAAGCTGGGCACGAGTTGACCAGCAGGGCACCCTGGGCTGGTGGGGTAACCTGATCGATGGCATGGCCATGGCTGGAGTCTTGGGTGGCCAGGGCAGCAGGTGGCAAATTGCTAAGCCCATGTTCAGCAACAGCAGGAAGAAGCCCGAACAGGGGCAGCATAACAAGCTGAGAAAATCAGGGATGATCAGCCTCAGCCAGCCCGCCCAGGGGCAGCCGACACCCATCAGGCCTTGGCTCTGCCTCTCCCAGAAACGGCTGTGCAGTGGATATTTGAGCCTGACCCAGATCCCGGGTCAGTGAATGGCACACGTGTCTCTGGGGCAAAGGTTGAGCCACCACAGGGCACTAGGAGAGACCACGAGGCCACCCTCATCTTTTTTTCCTCACCCTTGTTCTGCCATGGGAGCAGGAGAGCATCAGAACAAAGCCCCCTAGCCAAGCTGCAAACATTACTGAATACCTTCCGTGTGCCATGCCCTGTGAGAGGCCCAGAGAGATGCAGCCTGAGGAGTCAGCTCTTAAGCTGTCCAGTGGGGCTAATCCACAGGGAGAGTTGAGAGCTAGACAGCTATAGGACTTCTGAGTCCTTTCTCCTCTGTGGGTCTCGGTTTGCTTGGTCCATCTGTGAAGTGAGGTCAGGTAGCAGTCAGGTTACAGGACAAATAAGTAGAATAAGGACAGACCGAGGCCACTGAGGACTGGGGTGCTAACCTGCTCTGGCCTATGCCAGCTCTGGCACTTGCCAAACAAACTGTTAGGGTCTCAGGAAGCAGAAGCAGAGATGGCAAGGCCTCCCATACATGGGAGGGGCAGCTCTTGTGTCAAGTAAAGGCAGGACTGGGAGGTGGGTGCTGGGACTGCTGGAGGCAGCTTCTAGTCATCTTCCTGGAGGCCGTCCCAGTGACTCACAGCCATGGCAGCCGGGCACTACCCCTGCCACTGTCATTTCAGCCTGTCTCCCTGTTACATTCAGAGCCCGAGGGAGGAATGTTCAGTTCCTCGAGTCCCCGGTTTGGTGGCATGTGACCAGCAGGCCCTCTTGTGCCAACAGAAGGAGAACTAAACTCTGAAAGTGGGAAGCGCCACGCAGACCTACCAGCTAGCTCACTGTGTCCATCGCCAGCTCTAAGTGGAAGGGGACTTGCTGATGGCTCAGCCAGACCTCCCTGCCTGTCCCTTCTGTCAGGAGACTTCAGCCCCTGAATGCCTGCCTTCACCAGAGACCAGGCAGGGTCCAATCCAGCCAGACCTGACCTGCTTAGTTTATAGGGAGAAGAAAAACAGGCCTAGATAAGGTTAGACAGGAGATGTGCCCCCAAATCTTGAAGGGAATGGGGTCTCCACCCTTTTCTGAGAGTCCTAGCCTGAGTGGGGACAGGAAAGTGTCCAATGATAGATTCAACTCCTTGACCCTTCAAAAAGGACAGCGTGGCCTCAGAACAGAGTCCTGGCCCACCGCCAGTAGCTGAGCTCTTGGCGCCCCCTGCAGGCCAAGAGTGACTCGTGGGTGTGGTGCTGTAGGAGACCCTCCACCTCCCTTCTCAGGGCAAGGGAAGCACAGAGCAGCACCTAGGCAGGGCTGAAACCAGACCCTTCTCCTGACCCTTCCTCCTCGCCTTTCTGTTCCTTTCTCCCACTCTTTCCAGGAGACTAGGGTTTCTACAGGGATTGGCCAGACTACTGCTTGTGTGTGCATACCCCAGGACCTAGGACCTAGCAAAGAGCTTGCTGTCCAAGTGTGAGAGCCTAGGTTTGATTCCCAGAACCCATGTAAAAAGCCAGGCATGTTAGAGAGGCTGTGAGAGCTGAAGGGTCTCGGATGGCCAGGATGAATGCCAAGGGAGGCTGGTCTGGCTTTGAGATTTCCCATTTCCTTTGGCCCAGCTGGTGCTGCCAGGAACAGCTCCTAAGATGTACCCAGCTCAGCTAGGTGTGTTAGCACACCTTGCCGTGTTTAACCCTCACATTAGGCCCCTGGAATAGAAGCCATGACTCCAATGTGGGTAAAGAAGGAAGCTAGACTCAACCTTACAGACATGGCGAGGGTGGGCAAGACCACAGTGTAGACGGGAATGTCCCAGGCTCAGCCTTCTGGGACTCAGCAGAAAGTGTCACACATACTTTTTCAAGACTACTGTCTAGGCTGGTAGCTTCTCAGCTGCACCTCAAGGCACGCCAAAGCTGAAAGGGTACTGACACTAAGATTCTGAGGTGGGGACCCAGACACCCATGTTTCCCATATCCCCATAGATGTTCCAGCACAGTCAGATTCAAGAACTAACCCTAATCAGACCCATGGTTTCCAGCAGCTTCTGTCCTAACTGTCAATCTCTAAGTCATACAAAATCTAGCAAAGGCTGTGAGGTCACACAAAACCAAGCTCCACCTCTCCCCAGCTGGGAACGTTGACATAAGGTAACATCTGTCTTTGCCTCAGTCATCTTCACTTTTGAATGGGGGCTCAGGCTAGGGCTGACTCAGCAGCTAGAGAATCTGCCTCGAATGCACAAGGCCCCAGGGACCATGAAACCAGGTGTGAGGCTGCATGCCTGTAATTGGAGGGGTGGGGGTAGGAGGGTCAGATGGTCAAGGTTATCCTTGGCTATGTAAAGAAGTAAGAAAAAAAATGAGAGGGTGGCTAGCTCCTTAGGAACACCCAAGGCCAACATTTATCCTTACAGGGATGTATATATACAAGTGCACGTGTGCACACACACTCACATACACACAATCAATCAACCAATGTTTTAAAAATAGAGACTCATTAACTCACTAAAAGGAATAAATGAAGTAATGTAAAGTGCTTTGCCCAGGTTTAACTAGATTCCATGAAACTTAGCTCTTATGATGGTAAAACTTTCCCAAATAAGACTTTTGGTCACTCCCTCACTCAGTAAACAGGGCAAGTTCCTGCCTTCTGCTTCAAGCCCCACATCAGGCTTCACATAGAAGCACTAGCCTGAGAGCTGGGGGAGGCAGGCTTGTCCCCAGACCAAGAGATGAGGCAGCCCCCAAGAGCCCTGAGCGCAGAAAGAGAAAAGTGGGCATCAGGGCAGCTGTATATCACATCCAACTCCTGTCCCCAGGTACCTGGCCAAGCTGTCGTCAGTGGGCAGCATCTCCGAAGAGGAGACGTGCGAGAAGCTCAAAGGCCTCATCCAGAGGCAGGTGCAGATGTGCAAACGGAACCTGGAGGTGATGGACTCAGTGCGCCGTGGTGCCCAGCTGGCCATTGAGGAGTGCCAATACCAGTTCCGGAACCGACGCTGGAACTGCTCCACTCTGGACTCTCTACCTGTCTTTGGGAAGGTGGTGACGCAAGGTGAGGAGGGTGCTCTGGGGACATGGGTGTCTGGGGAAGGCCACTTCTAAAAGAGTTCAGGGCCAGAAGCAGTACATAGCTTGAGTAAGGAAATAAAGAATGCAATTGAAGGCTCTAGGCAGGAAATGACCCAGGAGTGGTCTGTGATTACAAAGCACTCTAACGTGCTGTTGGTCCACTATAAGCTGGAGGTGGCCCTTATTTTCCAGAGGGAAAAACTAAGGCTTGGAGAAGAGACAGGGCTGACCTGCTCCAGGCTCTTCAAAGGATAGGAGCAGTCAGGCTTCACCCTGGGGTGCTCTGCCCACCTCTGCAGCTGGCATTGGGTCCTGGAACCTGTTTGTGAACTTATGCCTATGACAGGCCTATAGAACACCTCTAGTGTGGCCGGCTCCTGTGCTCTGGGGCTCACAGTCTATCAGGGACCAGACCGTCCACAGCAGTGCAACAGAGGCTGCTCACACACCGGCAGCACTGACCACGGCCAGTCTCTGTAAAAAAAACACTACAGCTAACTCATCTGCCCGCTGAGTCAGGCTTCCATGTAGCAAGTACAGAACTGGAGGCACAAAGCAGTAAAATGATTTGCCTGGGGTCTCAGAAGTAAAGAATGGCAGGATCTGAACAGGTGTGCCCAGGCGGGGTCTGCACTGTCACTACCAATAAACACAAGAGCATCAGGAAGGGAAATTGGAGGTCTCCCCTGCCTAATACTGGGTGCTCAGAAAGGCTTTCCCAAGGAGAGCACGCCCCAGCTGAGACTGGAACACAAAAGAGCATTGAGCTAAATGCAGGTGAGCCAGGGCCCACCAGAGGGTCTGTGGAACTGGAAGGTTCCTTAAGGCTCTGAGGTCAAACCCCTATGCACAGTGGGGATGGTGAAAGCCAGCTGCCTTACTCTGTCCCAAGTCGACAGGGCTCTTTGATCCACTCAAGCTGCAGAAGAGGTTGCCTGGGCCAACCTTTGTCTTGGCACCTGTGGGCCTGGACAGCCCCGGCTGCTGGGCTCGTGGCAGAGCATTTGGATGCTTGTTAGAAACCAACTGTGATTGAAATTTGGAAGCCATTCTCCTGGGAGCTGGCAGGGGCCGGCAAGCATGAGCACACTTGGCATTGCTGAACTGTGCTGTTCTGAGAAAGAGGCAGATACTCAATGAGCATGAGCAGTCCAGTGGTGAAGAATCATGGCAGGGATGGCGCTGTACTGAGGAGGCCCCAGAGCCAGCTTTCCCATGGATACAGTCTCAGGAAGCCCTTCTCACAGTGGTTCTCAACCTTCCCAGTGCCGAGACCTTTTAACACTGCCCCTCATGCTGTGGTAAATCATAAAATTATTTTGTTGCTATTTCATAATTATAATTTTACTACTGCTGTGAATTGTAATGTAAATATTTGATAGGTGACATCTGGGGGTCACGACCCACAGGTTGAGAACCACTGCTCTAGAGCCTACTAACACAACAGGGTGTCTTATAGTGAATGGGCTGTCACATGTTGTGTCTTCTCCTTAAAACACCCAACTGTTTCCCTACCAGCTAAGCGACCCCCACCCAGTCCCTCCTTCCTTCTGCCCTAGCCCTTCCCTCTGGGATCTATGTCTCTGTAGTGTTCTTTCTTTGAAGATACTGTTTTATTATGTAACATAGGCAGGCTAGCCTTGAACTTGCAATGCAGCCCAGGTTGGTCTTGAACTTGGCAATCCTCCTGCCTGTCTCCCAAGTGCTAGGGTAACTTACAGGCCCAAACTAGGCTCTCTATTCTTTAAAGAGGGAATATTTTGTAATTTTTGTTGTTTTTTTTTTTTGGATATACTTCCACATTTATATAAAAAAAGTTGCAGGGTGTGATTCCTAGATATTTGTTATTAGAGTCACTGAACATTTTAATATAGCTGATTCACTACTATGTATCTAGATATAAATTTTTTTTTATGGAAACCGTGTGTTCATTCTGCTTCTTTATATCTTCACACTGAAGTGTAACAGCTCTCTCACACACACACACATACACACACCCTCGCTTCACCATCACTGAATTCCCAAGCAACAGTGGCTCAAGTACCTGTCTCCTAGGATACCTCCAAACCTTGCCTGGAGGACAGTCAGTAGGTGTCTGCTAGTGATGGACACAAGACAAGACAAGAACTTGAAGAGACAAGAGAGGCAGAGGCAGGCAGATCTCTCTGAGTTCGAGGCTAGCCTGATCTACAGAGTGAGTGCTAGGGCAGCCATGCAGTAACACAGAGAAACCCTGCCTTGAGAAACAAAAACCAAAAAAGGACAAGGACAGGGAGGAATGTTGAGTGCCAGTCTGAAGCTGGGCACCTCAGGGCCCTGTCCTGTGGAATAGTCTGAGTGCCAGTCTGAAGCTGGGCACCTCAGGGCCCTGTCCTGTGGAATAGTCTGAGTGCCAGTCTGAAGCTGGGCACCTCAGGGCCCTGTCCTGTGGAATAGTCTGAGTGCCAGTCTGAAGCTGGGCACCTCAGGGCCCTGTCCTGTGGAATAGTCTGAGTGCCAGTCTGAAGCTGGGCACCTCAGGGCCTGTCCTGTGGAATAGTCTGCTTTTCTCACCTGTGGGCAGGAGCCAAGGAAGGAACTAGCCCTGTCAGCAAGTTATGGAGGACACAAGAACCCTGCCAGGACACATGGAGGTTGTTTTAGTGTTCTTTTTTTTTTTTTTTTAAGATTTATTTATTATGTATACAGTAGACAGAAGAGGGTACCAGATGTCATCATAGATGGCTGTGAGTCACCATGTGATTGTTGGGAATTGAACTCAGGTCCTCTGGAAGAACAGTCAGTGCTCTTAACCTCTGAGCCATCTCTCCAGTCCCATTTTAGTGTTCTTAAGTCTGAGTGGCCTGGCCAAGCATCCTGTCCCCTTGGAACTAAATCAATGCACCCTAAAACCAGGCCAGTCACAAAGGTAGACACCAGCCATATCTGGGCATAAGTCTGAGCTCATTGCACACACCCACCCTCCTCCATTTTGTAACTGACTTTCTTCACTAGTAAAATTCTTCTTGGGACACTCTTACCTGGTCAATCTCCACTGAGCCAGCGGACAAGGGACTCATTGCTGGGAGCACAGGACTGGCTTTGGAGACCCACGAACTGAGACAATAGAGAGAGGCAAACCTAGCACAGGTGACTTCATTCTCTTGGGTCCTTACCTATCTCAGACATAACTCTCAAGACTGACTGTTGATGACATTCAGTAGCTTGTGGCCCTGGCCTGAGAGCAAGCCTCACAAGGGTCTCAGTCACTTCAGCAGTGACTGTCAGCCTCCTGCCCCAGCTCTCAGGAGGGGGACTCAGCAGGTGTCTGCATGCATGAGTTGGGGCAGTGACCTCAGGAACACAAGGGAACAGAAAAAAGTCTGCTCTGGGTCCAGACTGTAGCCTGGGTAGAAAGGAGTGGTGTTCATCGGCCTATCCTGTACCATCTAGCCCAGATCATCCTCACAACAGCTCTGAGTTTATGTCATTCCCAAGTCACACACAGCTGAGAAGTGCGAGGGAGCCAAGGGTGGTGATGACCCAGATCCTGGCCCTGCCAGCTATGAGAACTTGGGCAAGGTCTGTACCCTCTCTGTAACTCAGTGTCCTTCCTAGACAGATAGTGGAGACAAACCCAGGGCCCACCTGCTGAGATATCTGGAGAGCACACAGGGCAACCAAGAAGCTGTATCCATTCCCTGGCCTCCACCCAGACACCCACCTCATGCCCAAAGGTCACCACACCCAGGGCCTCCTCACCAACCCGGCTCAACCTCAGCCAGTTCTTCCCCAGTTCCAGCTCTTTTCTGCTGGATTGGCTTCCTTCCCACCATCTGGAGAGATGTCACTGTGATGTGCTCCCAGACCTTGAGTCACACAGGCTCCAATACAGTCCCCATTCTGCCATTTGCTGCTGTTGAGCCTGGCAAGCCGTATGTTTTCAAGAGACCAATAGAAGATTGCTGAGTCCTGGTTAGTACTTGGGAAGACCTCTCCACACAGTGGTCCTCAGAAATAGCGGCTGTTGGACCTATATGACCACTTTGAACCTCCAGCCCAGGCAGCTTTTGCCCCTCAGAAAAGATGGCATTGAGGCCAAACCAGTAGGGTACTCTGGGAGTTGTGGGGGTGGAGAGAGTAGATGGCAGCAGGGTGAGCACTGGAGAGTTATGCCTTCCCCTGGCCCAGGACAGAAGTAGGCAAAGCTGCTCCAATCTCCAACCACAGTGATCAGGGTGAGATATCTACTACCTTCCCAGGACAGGCCACCACAGTACTCCCAGGACCACCATGATGAACTACTAAGGAGATTAGGCCCTGGTATGTACTCCTCCAGAGACCAAGACTCCAGCCTGAGTACCTGGGAAGCCACAAAGGCCGTATCACTGAAGCTAAATGGCTGGAACCCAGGGTTTATAAGAAAAGGATGAGTTCAGATTCAGACAACTCCACATCTTAGCTGAGTAACATGGAATGAGCCACCTCACTGCTCAGTGCCTCATTTCTCTTGTGAAAAATGGGGACAAGATCTATCGTATTGTGAAAAGGACCTCAGCTAATGGACTGAGTGCTCACACAAAGTAAGCTGTCAGTGAGCTGAAGCTTTGGGTAATATATGGTCTTGGAAAGTCTCTTCCTTCACTGAGAAAATGAAGACATTATGGTAACCTCAATCTAAGCAGACAGATGTTTAGAGAAGGTGGCAGTGGTCTCCTGAGCAGCCTCACAGGGAGATTAGTATCCCCAAGACCACTGCCACTATGGGGCAGAGGTGAGTGAGGGCCAGAATCGGGCAAGGACTGCCTGTATAGCTACAGAAACAAAGGGCCCTCCCAGGGCAGAGGAGGGAGGCTGCTCGCCAGTCCTATCAGCCCTACCTCCTGGGACTTCCCTTCCCCCTTGGTCTTTGGGGCAAAGATTTGTGCTGGTTTAGGCCTGGAAATACCAGAAATACCAGAAACTGAAGTTGTCTCTCTTTGGGCGGCCACAGCATAAAACCAACCAACATGAGTCTGCTATTAACCTCAATTAGCTTGGAGAAGATTCCATCCCAGACTGTCGAGGCTCCAGTACTCCAGCCAAGCCCCTCCATGCAGGCCCAAAATGGCCAAGCAGAGAGTGGGCAGTGGAAAGGAACGGGGTGGTACTCCCAGCTCAAGAACTACACCGAGAACAGGGTGTCCTGAGTATCGGGGGCCGAGCTGCCTCCGACTCCAGAGCCCGAGCTGTGCTCCTCTGTCCACAGACAAGCACAGTGGAGGTGACTGTTCTCATTTGACCATGGTGACTGCTCCCCAGGGCAGCTGGGAGCAGAGGCCTGGGTGTCGCAGAGGTAATTGCCAACCATGGGGCCAAAGCCTGCCCCCACCACTCTTGTGGACACAGACCCTGCATCAAGAGACAGAAGGACAGTCACAGAACACAGAGGCCCTCACAGGGTCTCGGATAGGAGCAAGACCCACTGTCTGGTCACACACCCAGCCAACATGCGCACTCTGCTCACACACTGGCCCAGCTCACCCTGAGAAAGAGACTCCACAACAGCTACACCCCCAGGCACAGTTCCTAGGAGGATAAAAACATCCATTCAGGCAGGGGAGGAGGGCCGTCACCAAAATAGAATTGCTGAGCAGCCATGGGCAGGAGATACAACCACTGCAGAGGCGGGCAGACCTGTGCTCCAGACTCCTGCTCCCATCACTGCCCGGCCGTAGGACTGGGGCAAAACCTCTTCCGGGAACCTGCTGGCTAGTCTCTGGATACTGGGGACAGATCAAACCGGCAGGGGCAGAGGACGTGTACAATAACCCCACCCCGGGGCAGCAGGAAAGGCTCAGTGCTCGGAGCTTCCAATACTATAGTGTGCTCACTGAAGCAGGAGACACTGTGAGCTGCAGGCCTAGCTCAGTCAGGGTCACAAGGGGGAACTTCAAGCCCAGGGAATAGTCAGCAGAGGCACAGAGCTGGAGTGGCAGTGTGGCTGGGCCCTTCACGGCACTTTCCCAGACTGTCACAGAATGACATGATCTTGCTTTCTGGAAGAGGCTGTGAGAACAGCTCAACAATGATCAGGTCCTGAAGCCAGGCTGTCTGCTGGTTCAGCCATGTGCAGTGTAAGATGGGGATGACCATAACTCTTGCCTCACTGGGATGCTGGGAGGATGCACTGGTCCTCACGTGTGAAGGAGGTTCAGCTACTGGTGTGATCAGAACAAGGACCTACTGTGTGCGTGGCATGCAGGCCTTGGCATCCAGCAGCCCTCATATACCTCTTCCTTTATGTAAAGAAAGAACAGATGTGGTGCCCTAGGATCTAGCCCTTCTCTCCCTCTGCCTCGCACAGGGACTCGGGAGGCGGCCTTTGTGTACGCCATCTCTTCAGCAGGTGTGGCTTTTGCAGTAACAAGAGCGTGCAGCAGTGGAGAGCTGGAAAAGTGTGGCTGTGACCGGACTGTACACGGGGTCAGCCCACAGGGTAAGCACGGATGTTCAAAGGGGAGGGCAGGGGCCTAGGCCCAGGCCCAAACTTACCCCAGCACTCTTTATGCCCTCTGCCCCCTAGGCTTCCAGTGGTCAGGATGCTCGGACAACATCGCCTATGGCGTAGCCTTCTCACAGTCCTTTGTGGACGTACGAGAGAGAAGCAAGGGAGCCTCCTCCAGCAGGGCACTCATGAACCTTCACAACAACGAGGCTGGCAGGAAGGTAGTGTGACGTCAGTCCCATTGGCACTGGGGTGGGACTGCATGGGCAAGAGTCCCTAAAACAGCCCCACAACTACTCAGGCGAAACACATGTCATCAGGTACCCACAGGACAAGGGTTGGTAGTAGGGAAAGCGGGTGCTATATGCAGTGTAAATAGGCTTGTCCAAACATATCTGTGTGGATCCAGTCCTGTCTCAGGCTCTGTGACAAACAGATCTGGGATTTGGATCACCCACACACCTATGATACTTACTATCTGACCTCCTGATGTCTCTGGAGAGATTTAGCACAGCACTGTGCTCTCATCAGGTCACCTGTCACTCACTCAGGTGCTTCCTAGAACCCTGCTCTTTACTGTGGCCTCCCGCAACTCCAAAGTACAGGGACAGCACCTCATTGGTCTGTCCCCAACACTGCATGCCAGCTCAGTGTAGCATCCAGTAGGTGTTGATACTGAGGCACAACAGTGAACCCCTTGATTCTGCATCATCCTTGGGTTTCTGGTATGGAGTACATCCATGTGTTGACTCCCAGGGGTCCCTCCCCAACCCTCACTGTCCCTGATCACACCTCTTGCCTCCTCCCCGACAGGCCATCTTGACACACATGCGGGTGGAGTGCAAATGCCATGGGGTGTCAGGCTCCTGTGAGGTAAAGACGTGCTGGAGAGCTGTACCGCCCTTCCGCCAGGTGGGCCACGCACTAAAAGAGAAGTTTGATGGAGCCACAGAGGTGGAACCCCGTCGGGTGGGCTCCTCCCGAGCACTGGTGCCACGAAATGCACAGTTCAAGCCACACACAGACGAGGACCTGGTATACCTGGAACCCAGTCCAGACTTCTGTGAGCAGGACTTGCGCAGTGGTGTGCTGGGCACCAGGGGCCGCACATGCAACAAGACATCCAAGGCCATTGATGGCTGCGAGCTGTTGTGCTGCGGCCGTGGCTTCCACACGGCACAGGTGGAGCTGGCCGAGCGCTGTGGCTGCAGGTTTCATTGGTGCTGCTTCGTCAAGTGCCGGCAGTGCCAGCGGCTTGTGGAGATGCACACGTGCCGGTGACTGTGCCCACCTGCGCCCAGCACCACCTGCGTAGCCCCAAAAAAGGCCAATAATTTAAAGTCTCCCACCACCTACCCCAAGAGATACTGGTTGTATTTTTTGATTTGGTTTGGTTTTTGGGTCCTCAAGTTATTTATTGCCAAAAACAGGCAGGCAACCCCAAGGGCACCAACCAAGGTCTCCCCAAGCCTGAGCCTTTGTGTATGGCTGCCACTGACCAAAGGGACTTTGTTAATGCCTCTGGCTGTCCACATTGACCACTGCTGACTACTCAGCTGTTGTCGGTGTCTATTTTTCTACATGTAGACTAAAAAGTGGTTAACAAGAAGTGACTGTGAACCCACCATCCAGGGAATCATGTCCCTAAGGCAGGGGCAGCAGGCTCCATCTTGGTGGGATTTATATCATCGGCAATAAAGGAGCTTGCACCTCTGCACCCCACACATACACAGGGACCACTGACTCCTGAAGTCCCTAGAAAGGAAATGGACAGGTAGGTACCAGGGCAGAGGCTACAGGCTCCTCTCAGCCCTCATATGAGCAGCTAGATTCCAGGCAGGCACACAGGTGAGCAAGGGGCAAGAATGCCCACCCGAGACCAGCCTGCCTCAGTCTCCTCCTTGGAAAGGAAATTGCCCCTACTCTTACAGACTCCCAGGCAGGGTAAGGCCGTCATCCTGGAGCAGATCCTAGCTTGAGCCTCCCAAGTCACATCCCCGTGTGAGTCACCGTCACAGTGCTGTCCTCTGTGACGCCGAGAATGGAAATGTCACACAGAGGCAGGAAAGGGCTGTGCAGACATCCACTCTACAATATCTCACTCACTTACCAAAATTTGTTGAGCAAACACTATGCCCCAGGCCCTATCCTGGGGTCTCTCCCTTGGTAACCACATCGGCCCCGGGAACAAACATAGCCCTCTTTACTGCAGGCAGTCATGTCTGTCAGCTCCACGAGACCTTGGCAGAGGCAGAAGGAAGCTCCTCCTTAGTCCCTGCATCCAGTGACGGAGATATAACAGGTCTCCTTGAGCTTGAGTGATGGGACAGGGGCCCTGGTTAGAATGAAAGATTCAGAGAAGCAGTAGGAGCCAAAGACCATAGGCTAGGCTGGAGCCCACATGACTGCAGAGAAAGGAGAGGCTGAGGCAAGAAGGGGAAGAGGTGGAAGGCTGATTAGTGAGGTCTCAGCATCCAAGGCACCTCCACCCCCAGGACCTCAGCTCCCCAAGGTCTTGAGTACAGTAAGGAGAAAAGATTCCCCAAGGAGCACATCAGGCACCAGCCAAACTGCCAAGAACCTACCAAGTGTTCTGTACCCAGGACACACACAACTGCTTCTCAGTTGGGTGACCAATCCTCAGAGGAACTTCCCAGCATGGTCTCCAAGTTGCTCCCATGTCCAGGAATCCAGGTTTGATGTCTTCAGCTCTGTGATTCCCTTTGGGACTCTGAAATCCCAAGCTCTTTGCTATTGGGTGGTGCGAACAAAGTCCAAGATTCTCAATATGGGCTCAGGCCTGCATAAACTCTCTTCTGGGTCTGTGGTTTGTATCTCCTGGCATTGGCTCCCTCATGAAGAGGGTCAACACCCTTGGCTCCCATCCAAGCTCTCTGCTCACTGTCCATCTGAAGAGGCAGCCAAAACCAAGTGAGATGCTGGAACCACATTCAAATGTAAGGATAATCCTGGGAAGGCTGTTCTGATGTGGATGAAAGCTGAGCTGGCCAAGGGTCCCCACAGCTGCCCAGCTAGGTCCACTGCTCCTCTGATAGATTTAGTTCAGCACCAGGGAAGACATGAGCCCCTCCACAGAGCCAGGCCCAGACACAGAAAGCAGGGGAGCTGTTCCTTCTGTGAATGCTAAGCCAGGAACCCCATCCAGGGGCAGTAGGGTCCAGACTGCTTACTGGTTTGATGAACACTGTCCCAAGGAGAACCCCTAAAATGATCCTCCTGGGGTTCTGTAGGCTATGACTAGGTGAATCAGACCACAGGCTTGAACCACTGCCAAGGCCAAAGGAATCCACAGCCACAGAAAGAGCGCGTCGTTGGACTTGTCCAGCTTCAAACTGTCTCAAGTACAAAGAGATGGCAGAGGGCTGACATAGCTCACTTGGGTCACAAAGGACCCAGGAAACTGGCCACAAGGTCGATATCCTACCTGAACCACTCTACTCCGTTCTTCTTACAAGGCAAAAGTGATATTCCTCCAAGGCCAGGGCTGATAAACTCCAGCTCTGGATGCTGCTACCCTACTCTGCATCCCCATCCCATCCTCCATTTTTATATGAGGCTCCTTGGCATTGTGACATCCCCATGGCATAGTCTGAGATGCACGATAAAATGGTTATTTCTTTATCTGGCAATTGTAGCTGTGACTTTTTTTTTTTTTTTTTAATGAAACAGG
Source organism: Sigmodon hispidus (assembly GCA_004025045.1). Lineage (NCBI taxonomy): Eukaryota > Metazoa > Chordata > Mammalia > Rodentia > Cricetidae > Sigmodon > Sigmodon hispidus. The sequence goes on from PVIH01003582.1 coordinate 127,848, forward strand.
GAAAAGAGAGACTTCAAGAAAGACATGGATAAAGCAGGTGCTGTTTGCTAAGTAAGTATTTATAAAGTGAATTCTAATATGGGAACATCCTAGTCTTGCCTTTTTGCTTCTGAAGAACTGGTCTGAGGCTCAACAAGACCTACCAATTGCTGTCTGAAGTCAGTCATCAACAGCAGCCTGGTCTACACTTCACTAAGCCATGACCAGCTATGTAAACTTTGCCCTGATCATTCCTTTCAAGTGTTTGTGTGGGGATACAGACCTGCCAAATCAGGGGTTGATGCAAGACACAGGGGGCAATGAACAGACCACATTCTCATCCTGAGACAAAGACCTGTGGCTAGAAAAGAATTCAAGAAATAGAAACAGTCATAATGTGTGTGTTGGGGAGGGGATTTTTACAGGACAGTGACATGACACGAACCTCTAATAACCGTGCTCTCTCGCGCACACACACACACACATACACGTGCTCGCGCGCGCACGCACGCACACAAATCCTCAGCTGAGAATCCCTGCAATGTAGAGACCTTGGGACCCCCCCCCCATTCTAGCTGGTAAATTCCTCACCTTTCACCAGTCTGTCCCCATTCACATGGATGAAACAAAGGCTCAGCAGCCTGGGGACAGTCGGCCACTGCTGACAGTAGAGGCTGAAGGACTGTGCTTTCTGGGTGGTGGGGGCAATGTGCACTTGTGATGAACAAGTAAGATGAGGTCAGGGGCAGGAATGGACAGAAAAGGACAAATCAAAGGCAGGAAGTGGGACTGGAGATGTGAGGGCCTAGGGTGGTGGAGCAGAGGGGAGCCACTTCCTAGGGCTGTGAGGAGATCCCACGCTGTCAGTTTTTCACTGTGTGGACCCTTAGCTGATTCACTGCCTCTTTGGAGTTCATTTCCTCATCTGTAATATGGAGCTTCCCACCATACACACTCATATAGGGCTATATAACAGAACTTGTTTCCTGGAGCCAATGAATAAGACTGTAGACTATAAACTAAATGAAGGGCAGTTCCTAAGGAGTATGCCCATTATCTATTTCTCAGAACATAGCAGTTAAGGTAGAGAGAGATAAAAAAAGGCTGAGACTTGAAAGGGAACAGGCAGAGGTATGGGTCAGGTGAGAGGCTGAGGCAGGCACCCTGCCCTTGGCCTTATTCCTGAGATCAGAAACATGCCAATCTCTTGGAGCTAAGACGGTTGGGGAGCAGAGGCTCCTGGGACCAGACCCTTGGTCAGCAGCCAGCAAGCAGCTTAGCCACTCCACTCCACAGTGGTCAAGAAGCAGGGCAAAGGACATGCAGTGGGCCCTCGTCCCTGGGCTAGCTTACATCCTGAGTAGATGTCCTGGGAACTCAGGCTCAGTGACTTCTGGGGAAAGCATGAAAACACCTTGAGAACAAGCCCTCCCAGGAAGTATGGAGACACCAGAGGTGTTCTGGTCAACTCTGACACACAAGGCTGAGGACACTAGACTTGTGACAGCAGAAGTAAAGATCGGGAAGTGAATGGCTGATGGTACCAAGTTGGCTAGAAAGTGCTTGAGGAAATGGCAGGGGGTGGGAGGACACACAGGAGGAAGAAAAGCGTGAGAAGGTGCTGAGACCCTATGGGTGGTGGCTGAGCTAAAGAGCCCAACAATCTCTTAGTTTGCAGTGAAAATCGCTGAGCTTCAGCACTGATTCAGGGTGGGATGGAGGTGCCTACAAATGCAAGAGAACGATGAAGAAGAGCATGGCCTGGCCCTGTCCAGGCGATGATTCAATAGGCACCCTCATTTCTTCTTGAGTCAACACTGATGACCCCCTACCCATATCTCAAGGGTCTAGGCCAAGCAGGCGTTGACAGGGGAGAAGAAAAGGGACCCTTCTGGGCCAGGCCCCCAAGGTTGGCATGGTGCCTGCTTAGGGAGGAGGGGACTAAAGTCCCAGCCCTTGTCAGCATCCCGGCCCGGCACTTTGGAGGCAATTAGCAGCCCAGCTGAGCTAATCCCCCGCCTGCCAGGGCCAACACAAACAGGCCCAGGCCGGGTGCACACTCGCCTCCCTGTTTGCTGAGGGGCCCGGTGGTCCGCCAAGAACAACATCAGTAACCCAGGGCCTTCTCTAGGTTAAAAGCAGGACCCGGTCTTGCTGAAGGGTTGACAGTGCCCGACAGAGCATGCTCTGGCCAGATGCCCTGGCTACCCCAGAAAGACAGCCACTGTTCCCAAGCTTTGGGCCAGCAGGGAAGAGGAAGCTGGACACAGGGAGCCATGCATTCTGATTCCGTACACTCCTCCACCCATGCCACCTGTGAGGGAGAAGGTCTGTGCCATCTTGGCCAACAGGAGCTGAGCACTCTGGTCTGGCCCAACGATGCAGACTCCATCAAGGTCTTGGGAGCCATTTGTAGGTCAGACCAGGCTCTTGCCTTTGAAAAGTCCAGTCTAGTGAAAGATCAGACTGGATCCTGAAGCACAGCCAAAATCTAGGCCCATCAGCATCCTCCTTACCTGGTGAGGTTAAAGTTGACTCTCCAGGACAAAGGGGTGGTACACGAGAAAAAACAAGCAAAGGCCCGAAGATCGGCAAAGGAGGAAGGTGCCAAGGAAGGCAGCCACAAACTGGCCTAGATCAGGCTGGGGGTGAGGTAGAGGGTACTGTCAGACTAGACAGCTCGGCAGTCTCTGGGGCAGACAAGGCCCTTCTCAGACCCTCTTGATTCTACACAAGTTTCGCCTTCATCAGTCCTGCTAAGCGTGGGGTGTCTTTTTAGAGCCAAGCTCTGCACTTTATGTGGAGGATCCTTTCCTACCCAGACTCCCCTCTCCTCCTGAGTCCTCACAGGGCTCCTATGAGACAAAAGGAACTTTGGAGGACAAGAGCCGCCCTGGAACTTCCACCTAGAAAAGGACCAGCTATGCCTCTGAGTGGGCCAGGTCCCCTCGGGTCACTGAGTACATCACCAAGTGCTCAACGCTGCCATCTTCAGAGCACCTCATCCACTGTCTGGCCCACACGAAAACCACCTACCAGCATCTGTCACAGACAAAAGCAACAGCTGAACATAAGGATTTCCTGTCAGACAGGCCAGCTCAGAGGCATGTATGATTTATGTGCATGTGAAAGCTGAGGCCTGAGGCCCACAGAAGGGAAGACACTTACTTGCTTAAGGACAGAGCTTTGGCTTTCTGGTCAGGTGCCAGTGTCAGCAGAGGCCCTGCCCAGTCCCATCAGCCTCTCCAGTAACTGCTAGCGCCCTACACTTGATTCTGTCACTTCCTAGCCAGCGGGCCAGAGTCTTGCATCCACCTCCTCATCATAACACAGCAGTGTCTATGGCTGTGCAGAACTTAACTGTCCCCACAAAGGAACCTGCAAACAGCAAGGCAGAGTGAGAAATCTGTAGCAGGAGACAGCAGCTGCCCCCCCCACAAACACACACACACACACAGTCCCTGCCCAGATGGTACAGCAGACTCTAGACCGTGCTCCACGCCTACCACATGGATTCCTGGATTCTTGCTATCACACAGTGTCTGTCAGCCGATCATCCAAACTTTTTTGGGCTACATGACAACAGTGTTTTTCAACCCGTGGGTCCCAATCCCTCTCCCAGAAGCCACCTGAGATTGCTGGCAAATGCAGATATTACAATTCTTAACAGTAGCAAAATTAGTTATGAAGTAGAAATGTAAATCATTTTGTGGTTGAGGGTCACAACATGAGGAACTATAGTTAAGGCATTAGGAAGGTTGAGAACCACTCACTGCTCTAGAACATTCAGCATAGGGCAAGGTCTAAGAGATGAGAGAAATAAGCAAACAAGTAGATTACCTCCAAAACAGACCTTTCACTAGGAAACTGAAAAGCCAACCATATAAGCACACATAAACAAGCAGATCCTGCAACAGGGCTGATTTTAACTACACCTAACCAGAGTCATGGAGAGATGCTATCTGTCTCCCGACAGCTCCTCAGCCAATAGCCTGCAGAACCTGAAGCAATTCAGTAACCTTTGGCTCCTTCCTGAAAACAGGAGGCTACAGAGCCAGGCCAGGCTAGTTCTTGTAAAGTTTGTGTCTATATGCCCATTCTCCACTTTTCTACTATGGGAAGACCAAGTCAGACTCTGGCGGAGTCTGCATGCAAGCCGGGAAGGGCCCTAAAGGATCTAAATGACAGTCATCAGCCAGTAAATATCTTGACCCTTTCTTTAAGAGTCAGGAAGTGTGTGCTGGGACAGGAGGGGTGGCACTGCAAGGCTCTGCTTCTACAAGCTCAGCAGGCACAAGAACCTGCTGGGTCTTCTTTCTCTCTGAATCCCCCTCATCCCTCCTCTTCCTATCTTCCAGCACCACTCGAGGCATGCCCTCCCCACCTCCCCACCCCACCATCCCCCCCAAATAAAACACCTTTCATGGACAGAGGTAGAGCTGCCTGTGATGCTCCTATGGCTATCACAGGGGGACGGGGCAGGTGGCTTTCCTTGATCATCATGGCTATCACAGGTGGGACAGGGCAGGTGGCCATCCTTGATCATCATGGCTATCACAGGTGGTAACAGGCAGGTGGCCATCCTTGATCGTCATGACTATCACAGGTGGGACGGGGCAGGTGGCTATCCTTGATCATCATGGCTATCACAGGTGGGACGGGGCAGGTGGCCATTCTTGATCATCATGGTTATCACAGTGGTAACAGGCAGGTGGTCATCCTTGATCATCATGGCTATCACAGGTGGGACGGGGCAGGTGGCCATCCTTGATCATCAGGACTATCACAGGTGGTAACAGGCAGGTGGCCATTCTTGATCATCATGGCTATCTTCACAGGTGGGACAGAGCAGGTGGCTATCCTTGATCATCATGGCTATTACAGGTGGGACAGGGCAGGTGGCCATCCTTGATCATCATGGCTATCACAGGTGGGACGGGGCAGGTGGCTATCCTTGATCATCATGACTATCACAGGTGGGACGGGGCAGGTGGCTATCCTTGATCATCATGGCTATCACAGGTGGGACAGGGCAGGTGGCTATCCTTGATCATCATGGCTATCACAGGTGGGACGGGGAAGGTGGCCATCTTTGATCATCATGGTTATCACAGGTGGGACAGGGCAGGTGGCTACCCTAATCATCGTGGAGCTTCAGTGGATCTAGAGTAGCAGTGATGTGAGCTGCTATGAAGTGAGACTAATGGAGAAAGAGGCTGAAAGTAGGGGCCGTTCAGTTGTTCAAATCAGAAGGGGGAAGAGGAGGGAGCTGACTCACAGAGTGCTAAGAGAGTCTCAGCTGTGGAAATCTGGGTGTGCACCCCCTTTTAGCCCCACCCTGGCCAGGTGACCTCAGATAGGTTAGCTTTTTTGAGTCTCAGCCTTCCCATTTAGAGCAGCTGAGAGTTGCTATGGGAACTGAACTGCAGTGCAGGTCCAATAAAAAGTTCTTTTGCCCTGGGCTATGCACTGTCTCCTCTACCTCAGGTCTGAGCAGGCATAGCCAGACATTGATGGTGACACTCCACACACAAAACCTAATAGTCACTGAGAATCTGATGTACTTATGTATGTGACTGCTGGTCCCCAAATTGCTTAGCCATTTAGAAGCACAGCAGGCCCCAGTTTAAGAACAGTTCCAGCATGACTCTCAATCAATTCCTTCTCAAAAGCCAGGGCCCACAGTGCTTTCCTGGTGAAGCAAGAGGATCTGGCTAGGGTAACCAATCAACAGCCGTTTCCAAGTGGACATTCTAAACTGTATATCCTTTCTGGCCATCAGCTTCTACTGTCACTCCCCCTCAGGGTTGTCTAGTGAGAAAGAGCTTTGGAATCAGCAAACCCCAATTCTACAACTCCCTAGCTGTAGACCTCGAAGATGAGCTGTAGGAAGGATGCCCACACTAACATATTGCCTGGGACACCAAGGGACACTTAGTTGCTTATATATTTGTATGTGAGCCCTGAACCATGCAATCCTTCAGAGCAGGATATGGTGCCTCAGTTCCATGGGAGGGAGCATTGAATAAAGGTCAGATGAACTGAGGCATGAAGCTGGGGAAAGGCTGTCCAGTCAACTGAAGCAGGACACAGGTGCAAGGCAGACTGAGCTGAAGGAGAAAGCAGGGGAGTGCACTCTGGTCTGCCACAGCTCTACACTGCAACAGCTCAATGTCCGTTATTCTAGATCTGTTCAACTTTCCTTACGCTGTGACCCTTTAATACAGTTGCTCATGTTGTGCTGACCCCCAACCAGAAAAATATTTTGTTGCTACTTCATAACTGTAATTTTGCTACTGTTATGAATCATTATATAAATATCTGATATGCAACCTCCAGAAGGGCTGTGACCCACAGGTCTAGACTCTCCTCCTCCAGAATGAAAGAATCCACTCACCACTCTTCCTAAAGCCCAGGGCCCCAGAAGAAAGCCTTAGCCTGGCCAGTGACTCCTGGTCCCTACATAAGGCCTCCTTGGAGGGCTAGCCCACATGACTATAAATGATGCCCTGAATGGCCATCTGACCCATCTTATCTCCTGGCCTCCTCATCTCCAGTCCTTAAAGCCTCAGCCAAAGACAACAGTGTGGGCTTGTTTCCTTGGGGCCCAGAATAGAAGACTCCCCAGCACCTGGGAGCAGTTGGACACTGGAACTCAAGGACTATGGCTGGTCTCCTCATCCTGTGCCAAGTGCATCTGTAAACACGGCTTCTCAGTGGCTCCCTGCAGCTGCTCCCCGAGGGGTCAAAAAGGGGGAGAAACAGGCTAGAATCAGGGCAGCCTATAGCTTACAAGTGAGAACTGAGTTGGCAGGGTCTGGCCTTAAAGGGGGTCCCAGGTTCAATGAAACTTTTCACTGCTGGCCTTGTGCCCATAGGCTCAGATGGGTTCACCAGTGCCCAGGACTGCTGTCTTGTGCCAAGCTGCTGGGACTCCATGAGCCATGGAGCCTGTGTCACTGCTGTAGGTCCCACTGTTTTACAAGTTGGCGGGGAGAATGAGCTTGCTAGGGTGGAGATGCCTGGATGCTGGGCTGTTGTGCGTGATCCCGTTTGCTATAAAACAGCCAGACATTCCTAGGACCTGGAATCACGCCGAGGCCATGGAGCTAGCCTTCCCGGCCATATATCTCCAGGAGGGGGGACAGGCCTGAGACATCTGAGATAATAAAGACATGACTGTCTCAGCCCTGGGGCTTGTCTCCCCTTTGTCCCAAGGCTCAGCAGCCAGCAAGTTTAAAGACATCCTCCCCCTTCTCCTGGGAAAGTACAGCTTCATCAGATTCTACAGCCCATGAGGTTAGTTTCCCAAGAGCCAGGCCCAGGGTGGACTCCTGTTCCCAGCTCAGCAGAGAAGTGATCACGGGTCCAGCCTTTAGCAAAGCACAGGAAAGGGTGGTTAGCTAGGCGGGGATCACTCACACCACAACTACGACATGACAACCATTCTTTGCACACGTGTCTCTGGCTCTCAACTGCGCTACGACACAGGACTTAACTTTTAGATTTATTTATTTATTTATTATGTATGCAATATACAGAAGAAGGTACCAGATGTCATTATAGATGGTTGTGAGCCACCATGTGGTTGCTGGGAATTAAACTCAGGATCTTGGGAAGAACAGTCAGTACTTTTAACCTCTGAGCCATCTCTCCAGCCCCCAGGACTTAACTTTTAAAGATGAAGAAGAAAACTTCTGAACAGTGAGCAGGCTTATCTATTGAGTGGCAGACACCTGACACTATATAAAGCTATGGCCCCATTCTTGCCATGTTTGTGACTCAGGGCACTTCACTCAGAAGCCTGTGGCTCCTGAACTAACTCTGATGCTGCTTTTTCTCTCTTCTTCCTAATGTCTCCTCTTCCCTAGCTTCCAATGTCTCAAGCCCAGGGGAGGGAGACTCCCTTTAATATCTGAAGGAGAAAATTCATATGAAGAGGGCAAATCCAGAAGCCATGGCTTGGTTTCCCATGAGTCTATTCCACCTCAATCTGATCAAGTAATGGCAACAGCCTGTCACTGAGGACTTTGTGAAGGGAACACGGGGCCATGAAAGAAGCTAAGGATGAATCTGGCAGTGTGACTCCAAAAGTATACCTGACTTTTCTAACCTCAGTGGCTGGAAAGAGGCATCACACAGAGAGATATACAAGCAGAGGGAGCACTAGGCACAGAACCTATAGGCCCAGGTTCAATCTGTGAAATCTTGTAAAGCTCAACACTAAGCCAGTTTTCTCATTTGCAAAGTAAGTACCCGTTCTGTTGGCCACACTGGCCCTTGCAAAGATGAACACGAAAGCAGCCTGTGACTGCTTTATAAACAGATGACATCACGGCCCACATGTGCTTTTTCTTTGCTGTTTTCTTTTGCATTCCTGATGTTCCCCTCTCCCTGCTTTTCTTCTTGTCAAACATCTGAACTCATTATGTTCACGTTAGCTTAACATGCACAAAAACTGGGGAATGATCCTCCTAGCACAGTCATTTAAAAAAAAAAAAAAAAAAAGTGCCAAGGAGAGGCTCAAACACCTGCTAAGACAACAGACATATCACACAGCATGAGCCCAGAGCAGCTGGTTCCTAGGATACTGCAAGAACAGACCTGCTGAGGCACAGAAAGGGGCAAGATCTGTCTACTTCTGTCAGTCTAAGCTCCAGGCCTGCCCAGACACTCTAGTTCACTTGACAGCAGAGCCTCAGAGGTAGAGATTTAGTGTCTCCTTAATCCAACCCTCCTTCTTCTTGGGATCCCTGATGTCTCGAGGCTGATGCTTCCAGCTGCAGGTCTGGCTTCGTCCCTACTCTCCTCAACCTCTATCTATAGAGCTCTGCACACTACGGAGCTTCCACTCCAGTAGGCACACACTGCCCTTCTTGAGAGCAGGAGGCCACTATGAGAAACCAAACTGGAGGAAATCCTCAGTAACCCAAGAAAATAATGAGTATCTTCCTTATCTCCCCACTCTGGCTTTGAACCACAGGAGGACATGGAGGCTGTCTGCTCCAAGGATCCAAATGCATGCTCTCAAGAGTCCTGCTTGCACACTCCAATCAACTCTGAAATAAACCAATTCCTCCTAAATCCCCACCTACATTTCATTACTCCTATGTCTGTCTACAACAGAGGCTGTCTCATGTCTCAGACAAAAAGCTCCCTAGAGACATCAAAAACCTAGATGACCGGGTTAAAAAAAAAAAATAGATGATCCTGGCTGAAGGTTAACTAAAAGGCAAACAAATTCACAACAATCAACGACCGGGGACTAGGGGGTTGGCAAGCAATCTGTTTGAGAATTAGGAACAGGATCCTTAGTTTGGGGGAATTATGAGGCTCCTCAGAAGTCAAAATAAGGCTGCAGGTGACAAGACTGTGAGCTGGGAACTCCTTTCACAGCAGTTTTGGAGTTTGTGCTCACTGGAAATGAGTAAAGCCAACTAGTAACCATCTTAAGACCAGGGCACCAACCAAAGCTTTTTCACACTGCTCCTCTGCCACCTAGTGGATAATCTGCATCATGACAGAGCTACTTCGAGGCCGTTTTCTTTGGTCCATGGTGCCATTCCAGCAGGGGTACTAAGGGATGTTTGACCTTCATTACTCCACAACACTGCAAGGCAGGCAGATATGCTTTCTCAATTAGGTTAGTGGTTCTCAATGGTCCTAATACTGTCTGTGACCCTTAATAGGTCCTCATGCTGTGGTGATCCCAACCATAAAATTATTTCATTGCTACTTCGTAACTAATTTTGTTAGTGGTATGAATTGTAATATCTAATGTGTGGTCCCAAAGAGTCTCTACCCATAGGTTGAGAATGGCTTAGTTAGGGAAAGAGAAGTCATCTGAGGCTGCAGAAGACACAGAAAACACATGACCAAAGTCTCCCTTGGGCAACACGGGCTTCGGAAAAGACAGGAGGGGCTCCAAACTCAGCAGCTTCAGTTTTCTGAGTCCCTACGTGTTACCTGCTCCCTCTGGCCAGTTACCAGCCAAGTCAAACAGATGGCACCAGCTTCCTCCAGCCCCAGACACACAAGAGCACATCACCCCCACTCAATTTCCACATTTAAAAATTAAAAAGCCATACAAAAATGTGTACTTAAGCTCAGTGGAGGCATAACTGATAGAAACAGAGTGTTGGTGACACATGGATCAATAAGCAAAATGTGACAGTCTCAGAACAGACAAAAAATGAAGCAGGCAGGGGCTAGGACTTAGTAGCAGAGCTCACCTTGAATTTATGCAGACGGGCAAACAGGAGATGAAGTAATCACACTTGCTACAATATACAGGGCCCTTGAAAACATACTAAGCGAAAAAGGCCAAACACAAAATACCACATAATATATCACCCTATATACATAAAACCTCCAACGTGATAAACTATGGAGACAAGAGACAGCTCAAGAGCTTCAACAGGAATAACTCAAGGACTCAGGAGCTTCTTTATGAGGCACAGTATTCTGAAATACCTGTGAACCCCAGAAGAAAACCAGAGCAGAAGTAGGCACTTCTTGCTAGCTGATGTCTTAGACCGTGGATTATAGACAGGTTGCTAAGTCTCCAAAGGCAATGGGGTGGACTGGGGGATGTTTCTCGTGATCCTGGCTTTGTATAATTTTAGAATTACTATGAATTTTGAACACTATCAGATTACTGTTTATTTCTCCTGATCTTTTGCTTTTCTGAAGGTATGTTCTGACTATTACCGAAGCACCATGTGCCAGTAGGTAATATTTGAGTGCACTAAATCAGGCCAGGCTCAGTGCCTAGCACAGTAGCAGCCCAGCTTGATTGTCCCCTCATCTCAGTCTTCCAAGGATCTGGGTGAAATCTAGTTGACCTGCACCATCTGGGGAAGTTTCCCAGAGTTCCTGTTTCCTGTGATATTAAGTTCAATAGCAAAAACCTCCTTCAAAAGAATGTATTGCCCTGTCCCGTAACCAGGGCTGCATAGCCCAGGTTAGTCCTGCCCCTAAATGACCATTACTCAAATGCAATCTGTCCCCTCAGAAACTGAGGAACCAAAGGTTAATCTAGGTCTCTTCTAAGTGTATAAAACCTTCCTTAACAGCTGTGATTGTAAATATTCATACACACACACACACACACACACACACACACAAAGCTAGTGAAGTGCATGTGCTTGCCTGGCAAATACCAGGCTCTAGGCTTGGTTCCTAGCACAGCATAAACCAAGCATAGTGGCATGTGCCTGCTTGGGAATAGAAGCAGCAGTAACAGAAGTTATCTATCCACAGGTAGCAAATATTTCTTAGTTCTCTACTTTAATCCCAGCATTTGGACAGCAGAGACAATTGGATCTCTGAGAATTCAAGGCCAGCCTTCTCTGCATAGTGAGTTTCAGGCTAGCCTACGCTATTAAAACAGGGTCGGGTATAAGATGCCTACACCAATGGCATCTACATGTCTGGCAACATCCTATGCACAGGGGAACCCAGCTCCTGTAATTCTGCCATGAGTTACAGGAACTGCTTCACTCTAGCTTTTGTTTCTGTAATAGGGTTCTACCACACAAATCAAATACCCCAAACAAAGCCTGAGTCTCCAACGCCTAGAGCATTTTCCAGTGGCACTGTCAGGACCCTGAAAGAAGCAGAAGGGAACATCAGAAACCATGCTGCAGCAGAAAGCACAACCAGGGCTCAAGTCCCCTCGGGGTCTTGGAATAAAGTGACAGCTAAGACAGATCACTTACACAGCAAAAGCAGTGAGTGTAGAGTCAGCTGCTGGCAGAGAGCAAGGCAGGTACTGTCCACTACTCAGGGAGAGGGATGGATCTAACCCCTGTATCCCTATGCCTTAACTTAGAGAACAAAGGCCTCCTTTTAGAAGTGCTTCAGAAAAGAAGCCTCAAATCCCCTTCCATCAGACCAGGACAGGGCAGTCCTCTGATGGCACAAAGGTCAGATAACTACCATCAGGGCTCTAGGCCAACATTCCCCACACCTTCAAAACTGGCTATGGGAGGGAGGGAAGGAGGGAGGGAGTGAGTCTCTCATTCATGGAGTAGCCCAAGGGCAGGAGTCACTCAACAGATCTTTCTGGCCTAGCTTGACAATGACAAGGAAAGTGATGGTGCTACCCATTCCTTTCCAGCTTTACACAGATGTACTCTCAGAAAAAACTAATCCCATTTCACACAGAAAATGTTTACCTGCCTCAAAGTGGAGATCAGGGAAGTAGCTGAGCCAAACTCAAGCCCCAAGCCTATGAATACAGTCTGCACAGCACTACAATGGCAAGTTGTCTGACTTGCCTCTCACCAACTATCCCTGCCTCTCTCCCCAGGGATGTGACAGGGTCAAGTAAACCCAAAAATGGCTGAGCCCCTCTGTTGGGGAAAAATGCAGCTGAAGCCCAATGTCAGCCAATTCAGGGCAAAGAAATGAAGAAAAGGAGGGAAGCAGGCTTTAGGGCCAATTTCCATTCCCAGCCTTGGGTACTCACCTAGGCCCTGCCTGCTCTTAGCCCTACCTCCCAAATGCTAGGATTACCTGTCTATACCAAAGTCATCTCAAGATACTAAAAATTAAGAGACTTAGTTCTTAGTGTGTCGCGTGCCCTCACACACACCTTGTGCTGCGAATCCACAGCATTGGGTAAGCCAGGCAACTGCTTCCCACTCAGCTACACCTGCAGCCCTTTCAAGAGCCTCTATTTCAAGATCCTCTATTCCAGGGGTACTCAACCTTCCTAATGTTACGACCCTTTAACATAGCTCTTCATATGGCGATGCCCTACCCTAAGATTATTTTCCTTCATAACTAATTTGCTACTGTTATGAATTGTACTGTAAATACTTTGGAGACCAGTTTGTCAAGGAACTCATGACCCACAGGATGAGAACCACTGCTCTAAGCCATGCAAAGGAAAGGGTGCTTTACTCTAGAACTGGCCTTAAAGCTCTTTCTTCAAAATGCTGCTTCCCAATTTACCTGTCCTGCACAGGAAGCCTTTCCAGCCCCATGTAGGTCCTGACCACTGTGAGATGCTCAGGCTACCATTTTTAGCTGTGTGGTTAGTCACACAGATTTTACTTCCACAGAATATTAGTCAAACCCAGAGGTTCCAAATCAGAAAGCTCTGTTCTAACTCCAGCTGCAGACATAAGGAAATCAGGAATCAGAGCCCCTTTGTAGTCACTGAAGACATCTGCATAATCAACTTCACGGGCTGCTATAAACTTTAGTGTGACACATACTCTGCACTCAGTCAGCACAGTTCTTATGCCAATGGCAAACAAGTGTTTCTTTTATGATCCTGAGTGTTAAGTGCCATATCCCTCTTTTTTGTGGGCCCCTGAGAGCCAGCTTTTCCTACTACACATACCTGTTCTCGTGTTGTGATGGAGCAAGACTCTTGGCTGCCCCTCAACACACCCAGGCTCTCCCATATTTATTCAGTCTCTCATCCAGAAATTCTTAGCTATGCATCTAACATATATACATATACACTCATATACCACGGCCTTTCTGCACGCTAATTAAAAGGACAAATGAATGTCACTGTTGGAAGCAGTGGCACAGTTGACAACCCCTGAGCCACATAACCACCCAGACACATCATTTTTTGCAGAAGCCTTTCCTGGTTTATCTTACCATCCACAGTTCTCCTGCAGAGTTCAGTAACTCCTCACTTACTTTCATTCTCTCTAGGACAACTTTCATCTCAGTTTCTATCTCAAAGAAGACCTCTTGGCAATTTTTTTAAGAGCACATTGTCTCTACATAAAAGCCATTTGGGAGATGTATAGCTTTAAGCATTTTTTTATTTTTTCCAGTAGGATGCAGGACAGTCCTTACCATTCTGAGACACAGAAAACCACAGAGCCCGTCTGATCTTCAGACACTGATTATCCAGGGACATCAAAAAGGACAGAAGCTATTTCAGACAGCAAAATCTCTGGAGCTCTCAGGAACTAAATACTGCGCATATGATACTTCTATGAAATTAAAGAGCCTCTCTCATCTGGCTCTTCCTAAAAGAAATGGAACTTCTATGCATTGTTAGCATTCTTCTAAAACAATACTGAGAGTATAGCTCAGCTGATAGAATGCTTGCCTCTATGTACAAACTCCCATGTTTGACCTCCAGCACTGTAAACAATATTCATGCCTATAATCACAGCATGCAGGTGAGCCAAGTCTTTCTCAGTCATATAAAAAGTTCAAGGTCAGCATGGAATACAAGAGTTCCTGTCTGAAATTCATGAGCTTCTGTCTCAAGGAAGAATGAATCTATAGCTGACTAGAGAAAACATGAAATCTCTGACACATACCACAGTGGCGCCACCCAGAATTTTACACACCATATTCTTCCCCTTGTAATGCAAACCTACAAACTGTTAACATTGCATAGAAAAAGCTATGATTATTCAGTCCTCGCACTCAGGTGTAGATTCAATCATTATTCCCAACCTACAGAAGTATCAGAGGCATTCATACACTGTTCCAAGACTGCAAAGCAGTCAAGGGTCTGTACAATTTCCCTAAGTTCCATAGTTTTTTTTTTTTTTTACATTTTGATTGCCTATGGAATTTCTAGACTAACAATCCACTAGTCTTCCCTGTCCAGAAAGCTACTAAAGTCAGCTATTACTTTCTGTCGCTGATTTTTTTCTTTAAAAAAAAAAAAAAAAAAAAAAAAAAAAAAAAAAAAAAAAAAAAAAAAAAAAAAAAAAAAAAAAAAAAAAAAAAGAAAAAAGCTTATAAGGAAAAACTGATACCAAATCTGGCTTCAACTGCCAGAGTTTTAACCTAAATTTACCACTAGGTGGCGCTAATCTCAACCATTCAAGAAGCTCTTGTCTGGGGTCAGAGCTAAAAGTCTATGAATCACTGTGCTGTTAGCACAGGCCTCCTAACCCTACTCCAAAGCTCATGATCAGAACTGGTTCAGTAACACCCTCCAGTTCCTGCCTCTGAGACTGACCAGATACCTACATTACAGCTCACTACAAGTCAAAACACAACAGCTATGACTCTACTATAAACAATATTGATTGTCAAGGAAATCCACAAAAGCAGGTATTATCTGTTTAATTCTTTACAGCTAAAAATCAACCCTAGCTAGGGGTAGTATAGTGGCTCATGACTTTAATCCCAGAGACAGTCAGATCTCTGTGAGCTCCAGGACAATATAGAGATACCCTGGGTGGTGGGGAGGAGATAAAGAAAGGAAAGAAATAATAATCAACCCTAAATAAATAATCAGAAAATAGAATCAATCTACCTACAATTTCCCACCAACTGATGGAACAGGGAGCAGCAACGGTGAGGCAGCAGACAGTGGATAACCAAGATGAAATCTTCAGCAAAGGAACAAAGCAACCATTGCTTCTATACATTTCCTAGAAGCTCAACTTAGCCTATGAGAACAGCTTTAATTCACATCCATTTCTAACACTAATTCACCTGGAATCTGCTACTATATTCTCTCTGGGAGTGAACTGAAATATTCCCGAGGAAAAAATTCACCAATCTTCATGAAAATGCACACAGCATACTGGCAGGTACTAGAAGGCACTTTTGCATAAAGCGTTTACTTCACACTAAAACATAAGTGTGCTTGCCTTCAACTATATGGGCTTCCAGGTCAAAGTGATGCTTAACTCTGCTGCCTGTCTCGAAAAACAAAACAAAGCAAAGGAAAAGTCTGAAATATCTGAGAGCAGAGCCAACTCTCCAGCTTTTTGTTGTTTAGTTTTTTGGTTTGTTTTTTTCCCCCCCAGGGGTGAGGTGTTTGTTTTTTCAAGACAGGGTTTTCTGTGTAACAGTCCTAGCTGTCCTGGAACTTACTCTGTAGATCAAGCTGGCCTTTAACTCAGAGATACTCCTGCCTCTGCCTCCCAAGTGTGGGACTAACAGAGTGCACCACCACTACCTGGCTTGGCTCTGTGGCTGACTCTAATAGTCCAGATTAATTTTATCAAATATGTGTGTGTGAGTGAGTCACCACAGGCACATTAATCTTGGACCTCCTAGTGATTCCTATCTCATTCTCCTTTGAGGCTAAAGACACAAAGAGGAATTGAGGCAACTCACTGTCAGCTTTTAGTGTCCTATTCCATAACCCCATAAAGGTACCTAGAAACCTCCAGTCACTTTCTTAAACCTGCAGTTAGCTTGGATTCTAGACCTCTAGGGCCTCCCAAACAGATCACATCACAAAGTGCTCACCTTCAGCAGCTGTAATCTCCTGGAAACCAGAATAAGCTTCAAATAGTAACTTCACCAAATCACCCAGCAAAACTTGAACTGATTCACACGACCATACCTGAAAAGGTGGCTAAATTATACAGACCTTCCAACCCTGCCCAATTCTTTCTCTACACTTTTATACAGCTTACGTCCCACAGATGGACTTGGAGTCAATGTACCGATTTTTCAGTATTCATCACCATGACCTTGCTAGATAAATCTCTTTTCTTGGTTTTGGCACTATTCAGACCTTTAGCTGATATACTGGGGGTGAGTGACTAGGACTATCATGTTGGGGCTCCTAGTATCTGATGATATACTCCAGTAAAAGTAGCAGAATAAGAAAACAGACAAGATAGGAACTCAGAAGCCAGGGGGCAGCTCAATAGGTCAAGATAATAGCTTCATCACAAAAGATGTTTGTCTGCCTGAGGGTCAGTTATTCCTACAGACAGCAGACAGAGGCCACGGACCAGAGCTCACAGGGAATGATGTAGAACAGAATGTGACAGAGCAGAAAGGGCTGCTTCTAATGTGTATCCTAACAGGTAAGAGTACTACACTTACCTTTACCTTCAAAAGCTGTCTGTTCTAACTCAGGAAAAGATTGCAATGAGGAACCATGACACCACCCTTATTGCAGAGCCATCTTTACAATCATCTGCACGAGTCTTCCTGTAACCCAGAGCTCTAATGTATACTTTTAGCAGTATACACTATCACAGAGCTTAACAATCCTGCCAATAGCTAGCTCTAATGCCCACCCTACACAAAAGCAGCAAGACATTAGTAGGAAATGAGTCTAGGAAAAAGCAGAGATGAAAAAGCGGTGCTCAGTGCTGGAAAGAATAGAATGGAGGGGGGCCCTATCACTCAAACCTAAGACTAATAAACTGTAGGCAAACACTGTAAAGGAGAGGCCAGAAATGTGGGACCCAGCTGTCATACAGCTGTGTGGGAAAAAGATATCTAAATTGCCTCATTTTCTTCACCACACATAGAAGAAATTATATGAACCACTCTCAATCCTGTAATTACAAAATACAAGGACTATGAAAGGACCACAAAACTGTTCACCCACCCAGCTGTCCTTAGCTTGTCTTAAATTCTTCTACCTAAATTTTACATAAAGTAACCACCACTTCAGCTGGGTGGAGCACAGCTCAGCATTAAGAGCACTGGCTACACCTCCAGGGAACTCAGATTCAGTTCCCACCACCCAAATGGTGGTGCACAATCACCCATTCCTCCAGTCCCAGGGCATCTGATGCCCTCTTCTGGCCTCCACAGGCACTACATGCATATGGTACACAAACACATGGAGGCAAAACACCCCAACACATAAAATCACAATGAAAAGCTGGATGTGGTAGTGCATATCTTTAATCCTAGCACCTGGGAGGCAGAAGCAGGCAGATTTCTTGAGTTTAGGCCAGCCTGGTCAAAAAGAAAGTTCCAAGCCAGCCAATAGGTTGACAGGGGCCACATACCAATCATGGCCTCCAGAGGAGTATGGGTACTGCAGCACATATACAACAAATAGAGTGGACAAAGCAACCTATGGGGTACTGAGATATCTACCCTGCCAACTTACATGGGCACTGCTTGACACTCATTCTCTGCTGAATCCAGTGTCCCATATGAGACACATCTTCACTAAATACTGGGAAATAAATGTCATGGTATGCACACAGGCAAGCCTTTGAACTAGCTTAGTTTTTCAGCATCCCTTAAGCAACAGATTAAGAACTTGTAGGCCCCTGCTCTGACCTTCACCTGCATTCTGAGCCTTGAAGGACACAGCCCATGGATAGCTAGATGCGTATCTTGTGTCTCCCACTGTTCCGGTATGTTTTGGCCTTCCTACATGTAGAGGTTAGTACAGGAAGCTGGGCTTTTTACCTGAAGTCAGTATTTTGTCAGGTACCTGGGAAACTCCTTGAACAAATGACCCAAGCATCTGTGTCTTTTCAATCCACAGGCCTGAGCCTGGCTCAACAACCCCAAGGCTGCTACATGTACTTAAATGTGGTCCTCAACACCACCACATGCTGCTCAAGACACTCATAAGCAGTCACTGTTCTCTAGAGCTAGGTTCTGAAATGAGAAATATAGAGCCCCGCTGAGCACAACCTGAAATTGGAAGTGTGTATAAATGAGCCAACACTACAGTCAACTACTGCCCTTGGGGTTTACAGCACACTACCATGGCTATGGCTACTAAACTGAGGCTTTAAGAAATGGGGGCACTTTGAAGAGACTCACAACACCACCTTAAATGGCAGTGGTAAAAAAAGAACACATTTGGTGAGGTCTTCAGTTTTTCTGTGTAATTATGTCACCATGTTCTGAAGCTGGTAAACACTAGGAATGATTTTCAGAGAACAAGCGAAGCTAAAATAGTACAATTGGAAGCTCCTTTCCTCATACTCAGTCAGAGACAGTCTAATTGGTCATTCCTGAAAAGTTAGTTGTCATTACCACATAAGAATGCACCTTTAAAATTTACATAACGGGGGGCTGGAGAGATGGCTCAGCGGTTAAGAGCACCCGCTCTTCCAGAGGACCCGGGTTCGATTCCCAGCACCCACATGGCAGCTAACAACTGTCTGTAATTCCAGTTCCAGGCAAACACCAAGGCAAATAAATAAAGTTTTAAATAAAAAAAAAAATTACATAACAGACCTCCATTTAAAGAGGAAAGTCAGAACCAGTAAGTTCAAATTTCGAGTTTGGCTTTTGCTTGTTTGTTTGGGGGTGTTGTGTGTGTATGGGGGGGGGTAAGGTGTAGTGGAGGCAAGAGTGAGACCTCAAGACCTCCTGTTATCCAGAACGGCCTCAAACTTCATATATAGCCAAGGATGACCTAAACTTCTGCTCCTCCAGTCTCTTTCTCCCAGGTTCTTAGGTTACAGGTATTCGCCAGCATTCTTGATTTCCAATCCTCAAGCAGGACCACTGTATACAGAGTATTTGTTTGGGATTGTCTCATGTAGCCCAGGCTAACCTGGAACTCACTATAGGAAAGCAAAGATGACCTTGAACACCTCATCGTCCAACCTCTAACTCCCACACTAGAGAAAAAACAAGTGCTTCATGCATACAGAGCAAGCATTCTACTAACCAACCTACATCCCCAGTCCCAGTAAATTGTTCTTTAGAACACTAGTGATGTTCTGGTATTGTAAATTCTGCTACAAGATTAGTCTGCTATTATGTATTCCAAAATATCTATGAATTTGGTCAACATATTTGCCAATGATCAAGCCTTATTGTCAAAAAAGATTGAACATTGGCTGGAGAAGTGGCTCTGTGGTTAAGACAGAGTACTGTTCTTACAAAGGGCACAATTCAATCCCCAAGACCCAGGTCAGGTAGCTCACAACCACCTGTAACTTTAGCTCTAGGAAAGCTGATGCCCTCTTCTGGCCTGAACAGGTATGTATAGCTCTACAGAGACACAGACACAAGAGACAGGCAGACACACACACACAAAAATTTAAATTGTCTTTAGGGTTGAAAACACCATGAGTCTACCCAATCACACACTACAGGACAGTACCACTCACCTACCAAGCCAAGACTATAAACAAAATTCTTGAGTCAAAGAAAACAGTCTTTAAGTAAAAAAAAAAAAAACAAAACAAAAAAAAAACAAACCATATTACCTCCATCCATTTGCTATTCATGTATGTCTTCCTTCTAATATGAAGAAGACAGAATGTAAAGTACATAAATTTAACTTCAATTACCTATCATCCTTATTCTTCTCGTGTGTGTATAAATCTAGCAGCACCGTCAGAAGTGATGATGCACATCTTTAAACTCAACACCCAAAAATCAGAGGCAGGCAGATCTCTATGAGTTCCAATGACAGCCTGGTCTCTACAGCAAGTTCCAGGCCAGCTGATACATCACAAAACCCTTTCTCAAAAAAAAAAAAAAAAAAAAAACCAAAACGATCACATGGCCTGCTTTTATGTACTCACTCTTAAAATTATGTGCTTCTCCAATAACTATTCTCCGCCAAATCTTGGGCTAAGCATTATTCTAAGACAGGCATAAAGCAACAATGGAGGACCCACAGCTAATATACAAAGATGTTGGGACACACATCTCTACCCTCAAAAATATCACTGCAAGATCCAGTTACCTCTCCCTAGAATGGTCAAAAGCAAAATGAACTGGTTAAAACATGCAAAGCAGGAGCCAGCAAGATACCAGCTAATGGTTCAACTGGTTAAGACACTAGCTGCCAAGCCTGACAGCTTGAGGCTGATCATGGGATCTACCTGCTAAAGGAGAAGAGAGTTCATATGTCATGGCATGCTCATACATAGACTCATAAAATAAAAATATAATTAAAAACAAAAACTAGTAAAGCTTCACTGTGCCTCTTTCAAACCCCTTTCCACCCAGCCCTGCTTAGTTCTAACACAATGCAGTCATGCCAAACTTGAATCCCCATGGAGAACAGAGTCTGCACTGAACTGGACTAAGTTCCAAGCTTCTCAAGCAAATCAATATAATGCAACTAAGGTAAACATATCATTTCTGCTGACCAAAGAAAATGAATCATATCGACAAAACAAAATTTTGTAATGAGAGGAATAATTACCTAGGAGCTCAAACTTGGTTGCATTGTTTGAAATGTCTGGAAAACTATTTGTAGATTTCAGTATGCAAGTTGTACTCTAAGTAATCAAATCTGAAAGCCACCAATGCAAGCAGGCTGGGACCAGTGGTCTACTTTGCACTGCACTGTAGGAGTATTTAATGCTGTCTTCCAAAGGCATAAGATGAGATCTTCACAGTTATTTCTGCACTAACAACTGCTCTGACCTACTAAGCACAGAAAGTGAGTTTCTGAGCTAGCTCTCAAATTTAGGAAGGAAGGCATAAACCTGAACATATGGAGGAAAATAACACAAGCTTATTGCCAGAAAATAAAAATAAAGCTTTAAAATTTTACCCCAGAATTTGTTAAGATGTTGATATCACGTGACAGTCATATCCTGAGCTCTAAACACCTGAAAAGTAAGAGACGGAGGGAAAACAACCACCCTCAGGCTGGCTTGTGAAGAGTTCTGTTTGTTTAATACATCTGAAAAGAATTCATATACAAAGAACTGAGACACAAGAAAGCATTGGTTCAGCACTGACGAATCCACAAGATTAGGACTGGGGAAGAAGATTACCTAAACATTTTTAAAAATTGTAACCTGCAAACAAAATAATCTGATAAAATCTCTATTAACACTTATGTAGAGTCACGAGACTCTTGCCATTTTTCTTGATGAGAGAGCTTCAGCCAGTTTCAAGGGTTTCTCATAGGCATGGAAGAAAAAAAGGGAATAGCCCTGACTGGTCTCCATGATGGTTCTGTATGCTACGCTGCCCACCCCACATGCTCATGGCTTCTTAATGAAGCAGGCTGTAATTTCGTCACCTGAAGGAGATGGCCATTTGTCTTCTATCCCTTAAGGAACCCTATGTACCAGTTCTTCAGCTGAATCTATGAACACTACAGTGAACTGAAACTCTAGCTAAGCATATAAGAAAATGACTGGCAGGGGCAAACAAACTGTTTTTTTTTTTTTTTTTAATTAGGACTCAGTCCATTTGGTGTATTTCAAAAGGTGCAATACTTTTCTTTTTCATTTATCAATGAAAGAAGTTAGAAATTATCCCCCCTCCCCAAATCAGCAAATGGCAAACAAATACCCTTGAAAGTCACAGTCACATATAGAGAGCATCCTAGAAAGAGGGGCAAGACAGCTTCCATCCACCTTCGTGAGTTTCAAAGACTGGATCCACTCAAGGGTGGAAAGAAAAGGCAACTTTCAAGAAGGAGTATGTTATTAAACGAGGCATTTCTACACTCCTTCCTAAGAGCACCAGGTGGGGACACATTTACTAAACTACACCTGGGGAGTGGAATGTGAAAATAATCTGTCCTCCTCCCTAAGGGCTGTCCACTGGTTAACAAATTTTTAAAAAACAAGACTAAGAAACAATCCCCCACATACCCCAAAAAAGAGAGAAGGGCTGAGGATGTGGGGAACCTAAGATGCCCCAGATTACTCTCCAAAATGGAACCAGGGAACAGCTTTGACAATGTGAATTAGTCTGTTACAAAGTCATTACAAGCATGCCTTGCTTTTAAACAAAACAAAACAAAACGGTGGGGATTTTGTTGTTCTTTTTTTAAAAAACAAGAAAACAAAAACTAGCACTCATCACTTTTCAGACAATACACAATTATTCAAAATTAACTATTACTGGAGGGGGGGCGGCATTCCAATGGGCCTTGTCTCACGAGTGCATGTGGGTAGGTGCAGGGCGTTTGTCATTATTGCAGAAACAAATTTTAATTTTTAATCTTTAGTTTGATTTAAACATTGCTTTTAGTATGATGACAACACCAGCTGTGCAGAAAGGACTCTGGAGGCGTTCATAGCAGCACACACCTGCGGCTCTTCTTCGGTTCTGGAGGCTCCAGGGCAGCCAATATGGCTTCATCAAACACATTCTTTAGGCCTTTCTGAAAAGGGGTAGAAAGAAGAAATGGGCAATCTGATTTTCAGTATAACAACATAGCTGGAGTTCATGTTTAAACATAAACAGTCAAACCACCCAAACAGTGGGGAAAAAAAAAAACCATCAAGAACCTTGAAACTAGACCTAACAATCTTGCTTTTACCCAGTTGTCTCGTCAGGGCATAGTAGAGATTCAGCAATGCGGGCACAGATGAGCAGACACTTGCGAGGGGTCCTCTGAGATAGTTTTTTGAAAACCAATATATATGACAAGAAGCAAACAAGCACATGTCATTTGATCATTCGATGAGTTGTGTGATGTATTGCTGAAATATTGTACATAAGAACAAGGGAAGTAGCTCTGTATTCAAATGGAGGAGCAGCATGTAAACAGAGAATACACCTGGGCAGTGGCACCCATGTTATATAGAAGGCAGGGGGTGGGCAGCAAGGCTATGGCAGCTATAAATATATTCACTTTGAACTCCCTTTATCCCACTAATGAGACAGAGTCAAGAGATTCAAGAAAGCAAAGGTGGGTGGGTATCTGATCCAAAAGTGAAGTTAGAGCTAGTCAGAGCAATAGGAATAAGGCTTCACCAGGCATTTATACAAACAATTGTATATTTTTAATTTCAAAATGTAAAGATAACCACAATTGTATGTTTCCCTCACAACAATAAAATCAAAAGCAGGAAAATATAAAGGCAAATAGCTTTACATTTCTACATCAGCAAACCTTAAGTCAACTGTTAAATGGATGCTATGATTAGGAGATAATGAGTAACAACAATGAACTCATAAAGCAGTAGCAGATACATGGATACCTTCCCCATCCCAGAATGACAAACACTCCACCTACAGCACAAACAACCAAAGCAAGAGCAACACAAAGTTTCACTGCAAACAGAAAAACCATAGGAGAATCCTCCCTTCCCCAATACACTCTACTAACAAGTCAACCTTTTTCATAGTTTGTCATGCAATTACAATTAACAATCAGTAATTACCAAGTAAAATGATGTTTAGTGATACTTTCTCCATCTAGAACTAACATCTAGAAGTGTTAAAACTCTTATTTTCTCCGAGACATCATTCTTAATGCCAGACCACATTCCTTTTTGCAATAATAATTCAAACCAAAAGCTCTGAGCATCAAGCAACTCAAGCAGCAAAAAGTTAAACAAGTCTAATATGACTACTGATCACAAAAAATATTCTAAGATTTTGCATTCATGATCAAAAATCAATACAGTTTGCTCTAATGTGTTGAGTAAGAAGACGCAGAGGCTTTCAAACAGGATGGTTTTATTCCTTTGTTTTGAATGATCTTTCTACAGTAGTGGGACAGGAAGCAGCAGCAAAGAGGGGAAGGAGAAAACAGTTTAGAATATACAGCACTTCCTTTTGGGTTGAGTTTCCGGAGGCTCGAGGGCAGCTAGGATAGCCTCATCAAACACATTCTTCAGACCTCTCTACAAGACAGAGGGGAGGAGAGAGAATAGCAGCCAGGTTAGAGGATTAGAGACTAGCAGATACAACAGCAGTCTGGGTTAAGAGCTGAATTCACAGAAGCAATTGCTTAATTAAGGAAAGGAGACACTAGAATACTCATTCATGAGTGAGAGTGTACTTAAAGGGCAGATAACTGCACAGAAATTTCACCTTAAAAAAAAAATTAACTAGGCAAGGGAAAAAAACTAATAAATTCAGTATGTTAACTTATGAAGAATCACACACTGAAATCTAATATTACATTTTGGTATAAAATCTCAAGAAGAAAAAATATCTATATAAACACAAGATAAATGTGTTGGAAAATGTGAGCTTACTCCAACATTACTATTGATGATGACATATATATTTTCGAAATAAATCTATTAGAATTCCAGGCTTTTGTGAATTCAGCCCCTGAATAACTGAAGGGCACAAACAGCAACTAACAGGCATGCTACATGTTTCTATGTTCAGTGACATAGCTGGATGGGATTAAATTAATCAGGATTTAGTAAGTCAGCTTCCCAGCCACTCAGGAGTACTCCCTGTGCAATAGTAGCAGCAACTGTAAGGAGTCTATAAAGAATGAACCCCAGAAACAGCATGCACTTCAGGTACTCAGCAATGTTATTAGAGCAGGAAACCACCACCCAAATCATAAGGAAACAAAGAAGAGGGTCTCAGAATGAGAGTCAGCAAGCAGTCCAATGCTTTCAAATGTCTGCATGGGTCCAGCACATGGTTAGCATGGAATGAAAACAGAACATCCTTACATCTACAGAGACTAAACTACAAATACACTTACAGCTCTGCCAGAAACTCCAAGGATACTTCAAATGGCAGCAGTGGAACTTGAGCCCAGACAACTCACCTATCCAAGGCCACAGGTTTACCACCCACAGTAGTTTCACATGTTCTTTAGGTCAGTTTGATCTTAAGTAAAAAATATCCCCAAAGTTCCAGAACATAACCTCAGTGGTGTCATCCACGGGACTACCCCAGGCATTGCCCTCCTTATACCATACATTCCCCCAGAGGAACCATACTCACACAATCCATTTGATACAAAAATAAGTAAAAGCAATCAAAAAATGAGATTTAATTGTTTTCTTCTTTTCCATCCTTTCCTCAGTAGAAATAGTATACAAACACTAAAGTACCACAGCAATCGGTCCAAACATCTGTATAAATGCTCACAGGCAAATAAGAAGAAACAAGAGGGTAGGAGGGAAATACTTTGCAAGGACTATAAACAGAGAAAGAGGGCTGCTAGAAAGTAGGTATACCCCACTAACGAAGAAACTCTTAGCCACGTAAGGTAAGGTGGCCTAATTCCTGGAGGCAGAGAGGAAACTCTGAGTGTGGGTGGAGTCAGCCTGAGCTACAGTAAAACCTGTCTCAAAAAAAAAAAAGGTAAAAAATAAAGAAAAATTAAATCAATCTTTTCTTGTGTATTTACTTTGGGGGGAAAAATCAACAACTATCTTAGGAAGCAAGGCTAATCTTGGCTTTACTAATATAATTATATAAAACTTTTTAGTTATAGAGGAATCAACAAGCAGAATCTGAAGTTTGAACTTCTACACATAACCACAAACCCCATTTTCTATCTTTCACCTCTGACTTCTCCTAACTTCAGAATCTGGAAAGAAAAATGTTCCTCCCTCCTATGTAACTAACTCCTCATGCTTACAGTTTTAGGTAATTTGATAATCTGCTCACACGGTGGAAATCTGACATCGAGTTTCCAATTGTCTAAACTAAGCTTCACCAGTGATCTAAAACTGGATCCACATGGCCTACTTGTTTCTATTTCTCCAAAAGAGCCCTACATACATGCCTCAGATACATACTGTCAGGTTCCACATACTTCCTCCCTACCACACACACCCCATGTCTTCCTTCACTTCTCAATGGATAGGACTAGAACACTATTTGGTTATTGTCTCAGACTGTGCTTGTAAAATGGTTAATAAGTTCTTGTGAATCTTTAAATATTTGCTTCTACAATGAGATCAGCTGCTAAACTAGGCTGGGGAATGTGGAACTAAGAAACTGTGCCTTCAAGTTATCCTACAGAAATCTGGTTAAGTACAAAAGCTTTATGTTTAAATACACAACCAAGCAAAAAGCTAGGAGTTTAAAGTATGCATTCTGTTCTACATAAACATCTGGGAAATGGCCTCTGGGTATGTTTTGTGAGGGATGAACCTGATTACATTAACTGATATGGACAGAGGAATAAGGACTGGATAAGGACAAAATGAGCTGAGCACTAACTCATCCTCATCTACCTATTCTGTCTCCTGATTGGACCCTGTGAGCAGCTAGCTGCTGAAGCTCCTGTACCCTGGCTTCTGTAGTGATGAACTGTACTTTACACTATGAGCAAAAAAAATCCTTTTCTCCTGTATGCTGCTTTGCTAGAACAAGAAGAAAAGGAACTAAGACACAATGCTATAAAGCCTCAGAAGACTGAAGTACACAAGCATGTTAAACTCTCACTCACTGTTCCCTGAACTCCAGAAGGACTTCCAGTCACATCACTCAGAAATACCCAGGGAAAAATTCCAAAATGGAAATAATACCCTTAAAAACATAGGACTGGGGGATGGAAAGATGACTCAGTGGTTAAGAGCACTGGCTGCTCTTCCAGAGATCCTGAGTTCAATTCCCAACACTCACAAGTAGTTCATAACCACCTATAACTGTAGTCCCATGGGATCTGATGCCCTTTTCTGGTGAGCAGATAATGTACATGCAGACAACCCCACATACATAAAATAGACAAATCTTAGGGGGGGGAATCCAGACCTGGAAATATAATGTATGATTAAGGATTGTGGCAAAAGTAGCCCACACAGTAGCCTCCTTTGACTCATTTGTCAGGACTAGTAAGAAAGAAAAGTTTTAGTATCTAAAGACTTTTTGTCAGCAAGAATACAGCATGAAAAGAAAGCAATGCCCTATCTTTAAGAGACTACCAAGATTCCTCCCCATAAACACAGTTTGCTCATAAAACATACTGAAGCCAGGCATGTTCTTCCTGGACAGCTTTGAGCACTACTGATCACTGCTGGGCACTGCTGAGCACCACCTCTGTAAAGCCAGACTTGGTGGTGTAGTCCTGTAACCCAGGATTCAGGAGACTGAGGCAGGACTGCAACAAATTTCACACAAGCCTGGGCTATAAAACAAGTACAAGGACAGTCTGCGCTACATAGCAAATCACTACATCAAGAAAGAAAAGGGGACTGACTGGTGAGATAGCTCAGTGGCTAACAGTCTCCTACTTTTCCAGAGAACTAGGGTCACATTCCCAACCCCCACCACAGGCAGTTCACAAACCCTGTTGACTCCAAGAAGTGAAAACTGTAAAGGTTTGAGGATGCGAAAGCTTAGGTAAGTTATGAGGGTCAAAAAAGTAATTTAAGGTGTGTAAATGAAAGTCGTAAAGGTCTCAGGAAGTAACTTAAGGTATGTGAAGAATGAGAAATGTTTCAGATTTCCTTCCCTCTCAGTATACTATTGCTATATTAAGACTTCAAAATTTCGAGGCTGGAGAGATGGCTCAGCAGTTAAGAGCACTGGCTGCTTTCTGAGAGAACCCAGGTTCAATTCCCAGCATCCACACAGCAGCTCACAACAGTAACTCCAGTTTCAGGGATCTGATTACCCTCACATACAGGAGAAATTGACTTCAAAAATTCAAAACTTAAAAATTAATAGTGGAGTTTTGACAAGCTGTTGATCTAGACCTGGTAAAGCACTGACTACTATTATTATAGTTAGTCTTAAAAGTATTTCTTATTGTGCTGAAAACATCTTTGGCGGGGGCTGGAGAGATGGCTCAGTGGTTCAGAGCACTGTCTGCTCTTCCAGAGGACCCGGGTTCGATTCCCAGCACCCACATGGCAGCTAAAACTGTCTGTAGTTCCAGTTCCAGGCAAACACCAAGGCAAATAAATAAATAAAGTTTTTTTTAAAAAAAAAAATAATAATAATAAAAAAAAGAAAACATCTTTGGCTTACAGATATTTGTTAACTGGTTATTCTACAATGAGGACCTTAGTACAGATTATAAATAGTAGTAATGCTAAAGCTTTTATCATTTTGTAAACTTAAAAAAAAAAAATCATGTAAGCTTCAGGGAGTCAAGATTTGGATCCACCTATCAGAGAGGTCAAAGACCAGATAAGTAATCCTGTCAATCAACAGCTTAGCTTGAGAATGGGCTATTTCCTTCCTGGTCTTGGGGCTCCTTCCATCCCTTGGCCCCAACCACCAGCGTCATAGGCCTGGGAGTTTCAAGTCTATACTCAAAAAATAAAGACTCTCCCCTTAGTTCTTAGCTGCTATCTGTCCTGAAAATTTCCAAACAACTGCAGAATGCAAAGTGCTCCAAACATACCAGCCTCAGGTGGTCTTTCAGAACCAGCAAGGCCTGGACTTGCTGAAAGCTGATGTAAACTAGATGCTTCCCACAGAATTTCTGAGAAGTTTGAGCCCCTGCTTTTAACTAGCATTCCAAACTGCTCCAAAGCAGCCTAATCTCCCTTAACCACCCAGCCTTAAAACCAGCATTCTAGGCTTCTGGGGCCCAACAATGTCCTAATTTCAGCTAAGAAATGTTACAGAAGAAATTACATTGCCTCTTATCACAAACATCAGGTTAGAACATTAGTCCAAATTCTGGCAAAGAAGCCATTTCCTTATCACAGGCAGAAGGGATAAATGGCTACCTATGGTGCTCTTTAGCATATCAAAGCACATGCTGACCTCCAGGTTTCCTCAGTACCACAAGTGTCCGTTACACTTTCAGAGTCTATGCTGGCTTCCAAGCTCTCCTCATCCCACTCCTTACCCTAAACTTGTACAGCTCAGAAGCTTCCCTCCCCCAGCTTCCCTTATAACTGCTACTTTCTCTATGTCCTCTCTTGACTACACACATATCCATACCCACACCCACCCCGGTCATCTCTCTCTTCCTCTCACTCTACCCTTCTCTCTTCTCATGTCCAGGTCTAGCCTGCTGGCCATGACCAGCCTGCTGTTTTCTCTCTCTGCTCTGGATCCATGCAGATGCCTCTGGCTACACTCTCTCCCTCATATCTACAATAAAAACCTTCCTTTCAGTCATGCTCTGAATGGTCATGTAGTCAGTTTACACACTGCAGAACTGTACTCACAGCATACATGCAGAGACATAAATAATTTGTTTTTAATTTTTAAGGGAAAAAGAATAAAAGGAAAAGAGATTCTGTTATCCTAATGCTTTAAAAAAAAAAAAAAAATCAATCACAGAGATATGGATTCCAGAGCCCTTACCTGTGTGAGGGCAGAGCACTCCACATACTTGACAGCCTTCAGATCCCTCGCCAGCTTTTCAGCAGTCTCTGGAGTGATAGGCTTCTGTTTGTTCTTGGCAAGTTTCTCAATAGTAGAAGGGTCATCTCTGAGATCAATTTGGGTCCCAACAAGCAAGAAAGGAGTCTTTGGACAGTGGTGAGTTATCTCGGGCACCCAC